>JARKHS020030007.1:0-96201 GCA_030143305.2 Amblyomma americanum
GTGCAGATAGGAGGAGCGTTGTAAGAGGGGATAGAAAGACAGGATAGCAAAGACGCGCTAAAGACAAGGCCGATCCCGGAGGTAGTGCAATACCGGGCCAACCGGTGGCTGGAGTGAAGCATCCTTCAAACTCTCCGCCACATTTCCAAAAATAAGTCCAATTTGGACCCGTAACAGATACTCCACGGGTCCGGACAATCCGGATACTGCCGAGTAGACGGTCGGCGCCTTGGTTTATAGAGGCAAATGTTGGTGCCGCTGACGATGAGTTTCCTTGTTCCGACAGAGTGCCGCCGACGGCCACGAAACATGTAGTAACGGTAATCCACTGAAGCTGGATGTGGTATCAGATTTTCATGGACGAAGCAGCGAAGTTGAAGCCGGTCCGTCGGCGCATCGCAGGCCAGTGCAGGCCTTGTCATTGCCGACAGCAACCCAAGCGATACCCGGACGAGGAACAAGAAAGGGTTGGTGATCTGCATCTTGACGCAGCTGCCGTGCCCACCGCACTACATCTTCTTTAGTCTTCGGTTAATCTACGTCGTCTTCTTCGCATCTTTTTCCTTCATAATTTTATTATAGATTCCCAATTTTATGTGACAGCCCAACATCCTCGTGATCAGCAGCCGCACGAAGAAACGGCAGCGGAGCTTTGTCAAATCGCCCACCTCACCCTGGACGAGAGCCCCCACCCCGTGCGAGCGTACGTTCCCTTTCCATCCACCACACTCCAAGGGGTCATTAACGGACTCGGTCCCCAGGAGACCCGCGACCCCCTCATGACAGGGGTGCGCATCAGAGGCAACCGTGTCGAGCTCTTAGACGCCAGAATTCTCGGCTCTTCGACGACAGCCCTTCTCACGCTCGAAGGACCCCAGCTCCCCCGATTCGTATAGTACGACGGCTGCGAATACCCGTGCTTCAAGTACAAGCCAGCCAGGCAATTCTGCCAGCTATACATGCAACCCGGACATCGCACGGACGTCTGCCCGACACCCAAGTTCAGAGTCTGCCGGATGTGTGGGGCGCAGCACCCGCCCCTTACACATCAATGCCAGCCCAAGTGCGGACTGTGCGCCGGGGAGCACGAGACGGGAACCCGGGAGTGCCCAAAACGTCTAGAGCCAGCCAGAACACCACGACCCGCCACTAACAAATGCGCCAAGAAGACGACTCAGCCGTCACCGCAGAACACGTGAAACCCAGAATCTACAACAACAGACGGTTCTCATCTGACGACGAGAGCACTGCAAGTCATAGCCAGAGCGGCAGCCGCTCATGGA
Organism: Amblyomma americanum; assembly: GCA_030143305.2. Taxonomy (NCBI): domain Eukaryota; kingdom Metazoa; phylum Arthropoda; class Arachnida; order Ixodida; family Ixodidae; genus Amblyomma; species Amblyomma americanum. The sequence goes on from JARKHS020030007.1 coordinate 1,284, forward strand.
GCCGTTCCAACTCCAGACCCCGGCATATTTATGTATGGCGGGAGCTCCTACTTGTGTGTGTTTGATGCTTCTTCAAATTTTCCTGAAGTAGAAAAACTTGGACACAACGTCAGGCACTGTTATAGGTAAACTTAGCTCAGTTTTTGCAAGATATGGAATTCCATTAGAAGTTTGTACAGAGAATGGTCCACAGTTTTCATCTTATGAGTTTGCTTTGTTCGCATCTAGATATGACTTCACGCATGTGACATCGAGCTCGAGATTCCCACAGTCCAATGGTCTCGCCGAGAAAGGAATAAAAATCGTGAAAAGAATCATGAAGAGAACAGGTGAAATGAAGGAGGACTTCTGGTTGGGTCTGCTCGGCTATCGCGCAACTCCACTGGATGAAGGCCGGTCCCCAGGAGAACTACTCCAGGGCAGGAAGTTGCGCACCCGGCTACCGGACTTCATGCCCTGCCTCAGTCGACAGTTGGCTATGCGCCAACGCCGCCGCCAAAGGCCTTCTTAAGGGAAACCTCTGCCCGAATCGAAGAAAGATGCGGTGATGAGAGTACGAGGGGACGTCTGGGCTCGCAGGCACGAGTCATTGACCTGGTAGCGAGGACAACCAGAGGACAACCAGTCACCTAGACGCAATCGACATCTTCTAGCCACACGTGAGTCGTTCCAAAGTTACGTTTCAGAAGACTACTCCGACGGCGAAGACATCTCCCAAGCAACCCCAGGTGCATCGCAGTCAACAACGCTGCCTACGCAACCGGTGCCCAGGCGATCCACCCCGGCAAATACAGCAACCAAACTGGCTTTATTACAACCGAGATTTAAGCCAAGTGTCTCGTATCTCTTTCGCAGATTTCTAACCATTACACCGAGGGAGATGTATCAGTTGCGCATGCGCTCTTTGCACGGGCCCTCTGCCTCGCATGACGTTATCACTCGGCTGTCGCCTAAGCTATATAATCGGCAGCGGTGAAGAACAAACGCTCTTCTTCTTGTTGCTTCCACGCTGCATTTTCATTGCTGGACGCCGGAACAGGTAGCACCCTGTGATGACCCTTGATCTCAAAGGTGCCTTACACAACGTGCCTCACGATGCCATCCTCACAGAACTGAACAACCAGTAATTGTGGTGAACGCGTCTTTCACTACGTCCAAAATTTCCTATCCAACAGAACAGCTACGATCGGCATAGGAGATACACGCCCGGACCCCCTGGACATGCCGCATAAAGGCACGCCCCAGGGTTCGATCATCTCCCCTTTTTTTTTCAACATCGCGATGGTCGGCGTGACCCGAAACCTTCAAACAGTACCGAACATCGGATTTACACTGTATGCGCTGACGACACAACTATCTGTGTAACCAAAAGCACTCTGGGGACCAAAGAAGAAACTCTGCAGCTAGCTGCCATCTGGGTCGAGGACACGGCCTCTCACTGCGGACTGCGCTGTGCCCCGGAAAAGTCAGGGATCATCCGCATAGAAGGACGTAACTGCAAGTCTCCAGGAGACATTCAGGTCCTCCTACACGGCGTCCTCGTCCAGGAGACCCGGCAGGTACGCATCCTTGGCTTATGGCTCCAGAGTAATCGTAAAGCCACCCACGCTGTCAAGCTGTTATCCACCACAACACAGCAAGTCGCCAAAATGATCACAAGAGTGGCACGCAACCGGACAGGCGCATGCGCGAGGAGGACACGCTACGCCTCGTCCATGCACTTGTGGTTAGCCGCGTTTCCTACTGCCTACCGTACCTCCAATTAACTCGACTGGAACTCACCAAATTCAAAGCCATTTCACGCCCTGCGTACAAACTTGCGCTGGGCATTCCTACCTACACTTGAAACGCCAAACTAGAGGCGCTCGTCCTCTCCATCTCATTCGAGAAGATCCAGGAGGCTGTTCTCCTCTCGCAATGTGCACGCCTCCTTCGCACGGACACCGGTAGGCAAACTCTGGAGCGGGAGGGCTACCCGACAGAGGTGCAGATAATACAGAGCACGACCAACCTCCCAACAACATATCTCTCGCGGGTGCACGCCTCCCCGATTCCCCAAAACATGTCGAGCGGGTCCGGGTCGGGCAGACCCTCAGCCAGAATAGACCACTTGAAGCGAACGGCGGCACGCGGCCTCCACACGGTGTACGTCGACGCAGCAACACACAGCGAGGTCATGCGATCGACGGCAGTTGCGGTGAACTGCACCCACAACGAGGTTGTCAGCGCCTTCTTGAAGCACACGACGATCACGGAAGCAGAGGTGGCAGCAATCCTGCTTGCGATCCAGTACGGCGAAGCCCGCAACCAGGGTGTACACGTAATGACGAACTCCCAAGCAGCCTGTCGGCTCCTGCTTGCAGGCAGAATGCCTAAAAACCTGTTGGGCATAGTAACCAACTCTATGAGCGCCAATTCCTCCTTAAGGCATCAGATAACGTGGGTGCCTGGTAATGCGGGATTAGAGGGCCACGAGGTCGCGGACGCACTAGCTCGAGGACAAACCAAGCGAGCGGGCTCCAACCCCGACTCAAGCTTTTTTTCTCGAAGTTCCCGTCACCTATAACACAAGACTACACTTCCTTAGAACACGACGAAAGCACTTTCCTCCTCGACAAAAGAAGCTTAACGCTCAGGAAGCTCGGGACTGGAGGCAACTCGAGGCCGATACATTCCCCAATCTTTACAAATACATCATTTTTTCCGAGCGCTACAAAGGCGAATGTCCGCGGTGCGAAGACCGGCCCGATGCATACCACATTACATGGGGGAGTAAGAGCCCGAAACTTCCGGACATAACAACACACAGAACGAAGGAGCAATGGGAGACCTCTCTGCTAAGCTCGGAGCTTGATCAGCAGCGCATACTCGTTACGCAGGCTAGAGCGGCGGCCAAGACCAGTTGAGTCTTGAAATGAAGACACCACTCATTGTATATTTCGCCTTGTCTTTATTTCCTTGTCACTAAAGTTTTCTAATACTTCTGCTACCCGATGTGACCCTTCCTCGTGTCTCTCTCGCTCACGTTCACCCTCTCCGTCACATTTGCTTCGTGGATAGTGACAGAGCATTCCGAAGGAAAAGCAAGAAGGAACGAGGGAAGGAGTAATCATCCTGAAAGGGGAAAGAGTTGGGTATAAGGCATGCAAAGAAAAAAAAATATGCGCAAAGTCAGAAGAACAATAAAGAGAGAGGGAAGAGGCGGGAAATGCAGCAAAAAAATTGATACTTGAACAGCAGGAGTCACAGCACAGATATAGCAGGATTGGCGTCAAAGCAGGGAGAACTCCTGGGCATACGACGTGGAGAGATGGGAAAGAGTCTTTTGAGCACGGCTTCAGAGAGAGTGAGGATGAGGAATACAGAGCGAACGGCGCTTTCTCATTAAGTTTAGCGCTCGCGGGGAGTTAGGGGAGAAGGGGTTTTTCCCAGTAGTTTCCATAGGGAGCACCTTTCGTTCATGCTCATCCACTGAAGGCCGACCGAGGCTTACAAGCAAGGCACCTGCATTTCTCAACAACGTCTTTTCCGGTCATTGATCCTGCCAACTGCGCTGGTTCATCTCGCCCACGCGTTTTTCTATTCGAGCTGTTTCAGCCTCTGTACGAGCTCCCAACGAGCGCGATACGTTCTCGAAACACGTTGAAACTCGGGCGGTGTGGCGATGTCTTTCTAAGATAATTAAATTCTTCTCTCTATACACCATATTAAAAGAACGCTGCCGGCTATGATCTTGGATTATCGCCGCGATATTGAAATGCGGGATCACGCAGTTGTGCATTCACAGGCGGGCGAACGGCAGCTGTTTTCTTTCTAGTGTGCTTTAATTTCGGTGCTGCAGTGAGCATGACGTGAACTGTTATTGCCTGAGGCTAACTATGTCAAGCTCGCTTAAATCACACGTCCGGAGAATCAGGGTAGCAACGAAGCCTCAAAAGCTCGTCAATTCTTAACAATGCGCTGGCTGCGCCTGTGATTGCCATTCGGAATTAGTGCTTAATTAACATTGGCAATCAGTAATAACTGCATTCGAAACTAGCTATAAAGGAATTTGCCTTGAATGATTCCTGGATATTTATATTATGATTTAACACAGCGCGAAGAAAAAGTGCAACAGGCCTGCGGCGCCTTCAAGAGTGGGCATTCGCTCTGCACTAGGTTCTCCGTTTCTGATCCTATGTGTGCGCGCCAAAGCTTGCGTAGACTGATCGCACTCCCATCTTCAGTGCATACGTCCAGGGAATTGTACTTGCGCTTCAGAATTCACTATCTATTTCACACCGACTGCATCGATCACGGAAGATACATTGCTGGCGGTACAGTTCATATGCCGATTGCATCGCTTTGTCGGTCGTTAGCCGCAAGATTGTGATCGTAGGATTGAATACTTTCGAATAAAAACAGTTTCCGGGAAAAGTTGCGTGCAAACACGCCAGACAAATATGTATTGTGGCTTCGCCGTGCTATGTTTGAAGTAATTAGGTAGCAAAAATCGAGTGCTGATTAGACTATTGTATAATTTTGCATTATTACTTAAAGAAAGAAATTAGTGGAATACATTTGCATACGTAACATGGCGAGATAAGGAGGGTACCACTCCATGCGAATCAAAAACTTGTTTTGTGCAAGATAAGCATTTATAAGTGGTTGGCTGGTCCCTGTATACCGCTGTTTTTAGCCACATACTGCTGTAAGATGGTTCTGGCATAGGCACGACAAGCTGGTTCTGCGACAAATTATCATTATCTTATTAGAGCGAAGAAAGAATTTAGTTCCCTTAGGCTACCATTTGTGATTTAAATTACGGTGGTACGTTTGCGCAGTTCCAGGCAAGTTTATGCTGCTCGCAAGTATTCTGTACTTGTGAGCCAGCAATCAATGCACCAAATCACATGCAGCTTGCTGTGGCACGTGCACCTAAGTGATGCTCACTTTTGCATACTGCATTTAGACGTCTTAATGCGCACTGAACCAGCACAAACAAATGCTACAGCAGTGCTGATTTACACTTTATTTTAGGGCATATACATACAGCTTGGAGCCGTGAAGCTTCCTTTTCAAACCTACATTTCCCCTTTGCACAGAGAACGAGTTAAGTGCCATCATTTTCAGCCTTCGAATAGTCAACATCGGCAGTGCTATATGAGGACTCTGAAAGGCGGACAAACCAGCGCTCTGTGTGTCCGCCTTTCTGGACGTCTTTGCCTTTTGAGCTCTTCCAGGATCTTATGAAAACCATGAACCTTAGACCTTTGCGAGACCTTTGCGGCCAGTTGGCCCCAGAATCCGACCGGCGTGTAGACACCGCTTTCCACAGCCATTCTTTCTGCGTTCGCTCACTGTTGCCCAGTGCTCAACGAGTCTGCCGAGGCCCAGGCGGCCAGGACAAGCGTTCTCCCGCGGTCACCCTTCCTCGTTTCCCTCTAGCGCTCTTTCCCGCACTTTCTTTGCATTTGCTTCGTTTAGAGTGTCAACAGTATTTCGGAGGAAAAACAAGAAGACACAAGGGAAGGAAAGCACCCTGAAATGGAAAAAAAAAGGAGGACACAAGGCATGAAAAAAAAAGAAACGCACAGTCAGAAGAATATTAAAGAAAGAGGGCAGAGTTGGCAGAAAGAGGGAAAAAAAAGATACGTGAACAGTAGGCGCCACAGCTGGCATAGAGCGGGGGTGGCGTCGTAGCAGAGATAGAACTGCTATGTATAGGAGGATCGTAGATGGGAAAGAAAGTCTTCAAGCACCGCTGCGGAGAGAGTGAGGTGGAGGGATAGACTACGAACGGAACTTCCTTGGTCAGTTTGGCGTTCGCAGGGAGTTAAATGAGGTGCGTTTTTCCCAGTCTTTTCCAGAGGGGACCTGCTTTGCTCATGCTCGTCCGTTGAATGCCGAGTGATGCTTGCAAGCAAGGCTGCTTGACCTATATGTTGAGCATGCTTTGACTAACAACGCAGCAAGCAGGTATTGGCACCTACATTGCTCCTAATCGTCTTTTCCAATCATTGATAATGCCGACTGAGCTACGCGCAGACGTTTGCGCCGGTTCATCATAAGCACGTGTCTTTCCGCCCCTGTACGAGCGCCCAACGCGCACGATACGTTCTCGAGACCCGCGGAAACACGGGGAATGAGGAAATGCCTTTCTTAGAGAATTAAATACTTCTTTCTATACACCATTTTAAAAGAACGCTGCCATCTTGCATACGCAGCTTCCTCTATGATCTGGGGTATGTCGTGGCCGTTTTCGAGTGCGCTATCACGCAGTTATGCATTCGCATGCGGGTCAAAGGCAGCTGTTTTATCCGTAGTGTGCTATAATTTCGGTGTTGCAGTTAGCATGAGGCGAAAAATGAGTGCTCGGGGTTGAGTCAAACTCGATGAGGCATCTCCGCTGCTTAGTTTACGTAGCAACGAAGTTGCAAAAGCTTGTTGAATTGAAGCAATGCTCTATGTGTGCCCCTGATTAGCATTCGGTAATAAGAATTAGTGCGTTCGTAAATATATGGAATGCAATTTGCCTTCAATGGCTTCCTAATTATATATATTTTGATTCTACACAGGGCGAATAAAAAGCGCTACAGGCCAGCGGCGCCTTTAAGGATGGCCGTTCGCTCTCCACTGGGACTTGAGTTTCTGATCCCGTGTGCGTGCGATTAGGCTTGTGTAGACTGATCGCACTCCCATCTTGGGTGAATACGTCCTGGGAATTGCACTTACTCTTCAGAATTCGCTTTCTTTTTCACACCTATTGGATCGATCGCGGCAGTTCCAGTTGTGACGGTACACTCCATACGCCGATTGCATTGCTTTATCTGCCGTTAGTCGCAAGACGACGATCGTCGGATTTAAATACTTTCGGATAAGAACAGTTTCCGTGAGAAGTTGTGTGCAAACACGCCAGGCACATATGTATGGTGGCTTCGCATTGTTTTGCTGGGGTGTTTAGCCCGCAAAAATTGAATGCATATTATAGTATTGTATTATTTTGCATTGTTATTTAAGGAAGAAACTGGTGCAAGATAATTTCATATGCACAATAATGGAGTATGGAGGGTACCGCGCCTTGTATATTTACAGGGGCAATGAAAAGTTTAAAACCCATACGGTAGGATTTTCGACCGTATATTCTATAGCCACCAAGATATTCAGACGCGGAAATTATGCTTCTGTTTTTGAGGTTCAAGGATGCTGTAAATCCTCCAGTATATGGCCCAAAAGCTAACCTTTTGGCCTGGGAACTTTTGACGGGGGATACACATTACTCAGGAAAACACACTGAGAGTACATACATATATTCTAATCAGAAACTATATGCGCATAAAGTGTGCACAGTCAATCTGATGTTATCAATGATTAAGTGTCGTAGTGTCCATTGTTGATTATACGCACTGTTCCAGTTGCCTTACGGCAATAGCTGATTCGGGTGGCTTAAAGGGTTTCTTCAGCAATTCAGCTTTTATACCGAATCGGCAGTGCGAAACCAAATGTCCTGAAGGCCGCAAGCGCTGTTTGCTCAGTGGCACTTTTTTTGTGCAAGCTTATTGCTTATTGTTCATTAGCAAGAGCCGCTTTTATTAGTAGTCACTATACCGCTGTTATTAGCCATCGAGTTTGTTATTAGCCATCGAGTCACCATTTTTCTGGTGTTCGCCAACACTGTCGTCCGCCAAGCCGTGTTTTACCTCAAAAAGCACTTTTTTTGAAAATTACTTAGCTTAGAACATATACTGTTGGGATTCAGGTAGCAGCGTCCCACCGCTGCCACCAGTTGTTGGGATTCAGGTAGCGTACGTGACTGGGCCGGAGAAGAGACGAGGACGATCGGAGGAAGAAAACTTGGAAAACTTTATACAAGGACTATATACATTATGTACAAGTACGGGCAAGTGAGAGTGCTTCTCAGTAAGGAGAGCGTCTTAGGAGTCGGGAGTCTCTGATACCTCTCAAGAAGACGGCTCTCTGGCATCGAACCAGCAGCTCCTTAAATACTCTTAAATACCTTAAATACAGATCCCTAGCTGAGGAATACAGTTCGAAGAATGATGTCCAATCACACGATGGCACTGATGGTACCACCCACGGCAGGGCGGTCCTGATGTTTCTTCGCTGCTCGGTCGAGGGAAAGAGAACAGGACCCGGTCACGTTGTCCTCCCCGCGGCTTCCAGGTGGCCGCGCACGTGCGTCCGGAGGGCACCTGCATGACACAGGAATGCGGGCTGTCTCCCCGCAGGGGTCGAAAGAGCTTGGCTGGTGACCGGAACGCGGAGGCTCTGTCGCAGGTGCGGCACTCGGGCAATTGTTCAAATCCAGCGCGACTGAAGGGGACCACACTGATAGCGCACTTCGCCGTGGCGAGGACCCGAACGAATACGCTTATGGTCGTCGCTGGCATTCCTGTTGAACGCTATCGTCGCTATGGGGACGCTATCGTCGCTGCTTCCGGCATTCCTGTTCGAACACGTGGGGACGCTATTGTCGTCGTCCCCTCTGGCAGCCCTGCAGTCACGTCCACTTCGCCGAATTCCACAGCAGGAAGGAAGCGCGAGCACAACAATATATATAACCGATAATACATATATTACTTAATACGTATATAACCGCTGTTTCATTGAAACTGATCAGATTTTTTAAATACACTTTTTTGAGGTAAAGAGAAGTTTTTTGTGGCATAGAAATACCAGTATTGCCGGACGTCAAGAACGCGCATACAATTGTATCTAGTAAAGGCATTAACTACATTCTAACAGCAAACTTATTAGTATTACCGGTATACACCTAGTCGCAATAAGAGGTTTGTAGCAGGCTGTTAGAGATTGCCATATCAATTCTTAAAATTTCGAAAATGCGATTACCCTCGGCGTTATGGGTCGACATCAATTGGCTATTTTTACTACTTACGTGCACTGGAGGAGTTGCTTTGCCTGCATGCTTTTGAAAAGCTCATGTTTTTCTGGCACGGTGGATGTATCCAGAATTTGTTGAGCCACAGCGGCGAAGGTAATCGCATTTTCGAAATTCTAAATTACGGATGTGGCTGTTGCTCACGGCCGGCTACGAATTTCAAGTCGCAATCATGGACCGAGTGGTACTAGTGTAAAAATCATCTATTAGAATATAGGTAATCGTTTTACTAGTTAACATGATTCGCCTGTTTTTGGACATCCGGGAACACCCGTAATACAATGGCAGAAAAAGATCTCATGAAGTAAAAAATCCTATTCAAAAAAATTGTCATCAGTTCCTCTGAAGCGCCCGGTAATATACAAGGTGCTACACGGAAGACTAGCAGAATTTTAAAAAATAGGCTTTTTAGGTTTGAAGAATGTTTTTTTGGCATAGCATTCTCAGCAGTGTAGTTCATCAGAGTTCAACAAAGACGTGTAACTAGCAAGCATGTTAACTAATACTAAAGTGTTAACTTTTTTACTGTCACTGTCATAATCCTTAATTTTTAAGAACGCGTGTAGACCACTGCAGGTGATATCATTATCAATTTATTGAATTTTAAAAACTTGGATACCCTTGGCTCTGTGGCATAACAAATGGGGGAAGGGGAGGAAGGAAAAAGAAAATCCATGGCAACTTGAAAAAGTGATCTCCTAACATGGTGGCAGCCGCTTGGAAGAAGCGAACAGCAAAAAATAAAAAGGGGGACGAGAAATTCCTATCTCAGCACCTGAGGGCTTATGTTATAAGAGAGGGGAGTGACCATCGAGGTGTCGCTAATTACCGCATTTTGGTGTCAAGTGTGAGGCGCTTGAACCCTGGGCCTCATTGCCCAGGTCTCAGGCGCTTCACTGTACTGCTACCAACTTGAGACCACGCCGAAATTCAACTGAATTTTTTACGGAGCCACACACATTAAAGGGAGCGCGCAAAAGAAAATAAGCAACCTAACGTACCTGCATCGTAATGACATGATCTCTGCAACGCAGCCTGGCACACAGGCCAAGTTCTATTTGATTGGGGCCACGACTGGATAATGTGCAGAAAGAAGGGGTGCAGGATAACAAAAGGAAAGCATCAACAGGGCCATAAGGTAAACAAAAGAAGCGACCAGGAAAGAAGTAAATATAAATCTACGCTGCACAGAAAAAGGCAATATGATGATTAATGCTGTTTATTAAAAATGGCTGTCGAAATTTCATTCTCGTGCTGTGGTCCTAATCTTGTGTGTACCAGCGGTAGATCTGAAGATAATACCAAAGAGTTCCTTAGAGACAGTGTGAGGCATGAGTTTTGTTGTTTTTTTAATATAGTGAAAGGGGCTTGAAGTGCAATGTTTAGCTGCTTTTAAGACAAGTTCAATACTTGAGGTAATGGGCGTTTGTGTGTAAGTGGTGCGAGCAAACGCAATAATTCTCCAATTTTTGTGGTGCCCTGTTCTGTTGTATATTGCGGTAAATCCTAAAGAGGTTCCCTAGACCATAGAGCAGTAGCTGACTGCAATATTTGAGCCGATGAAACATACCACATGCTCCATACTTGCAGTTTGGCACTCTGCCATTCCATGATTATTTCCTGTTGCTTACAGCATGTACTCAGTATTTTACAATCAGCATAGCTATGCTATATTTGATTGGTACATTTGAAATGCATATTGAATACTTCCGTTTACTTTACAGCTAAAAAAAATTATGCATCTAAATGTACATAAGTCTATCCAATATTATTATTGTTTTGTTGTTGTTAATGTCTCGATAATATTTTTATGGGCAGATACTACTTTGTTCCTATATAAATAACTGACTGGAGCTATGAGCGCGAGGAGTAGGATGAGTGTTTGTAAAGCTGTTTCTCTTGCTGTTTTCATATCTGCAATGACTTTATTTCTGAACATTGAAAAAAAAATCATTGGAATGATCCTTATGTGTAGTGCGAATCATCATCGTAATCAGCCTGACTAGGCCCTCTGCAGAGCATAGATAGGTTCATCTCATGTATCTCTAATTAAGCCTGTCTTTTGCCGGCTGCGGGCACCGTATCCTTTCATGCTTCTTAATCTCATTCACCCCCTCCCCCTCCAATTTTCTGCCACCCTCTGCTACACTTGAATTATACCTTGGAGTCTAGTCAGTTACCCTTGAGGACCAGTGGTTATCTTGCCTTTGGAATGCGTTTCTTCTCCAAGCCCATCCGCCTTGGGACGTTAAACCCCACAAAGCGAATATTTCTTCCCCCTTGACTTCGACTCGGATGTCATTAATCCCCGTTTGTTCCCTCACCCACTCTGCCAGCTTCCGCTCTCTTAACGTTATACTTATCATTTTCTTTCAAATGCTAGGTGCGTTGTCCTTAACTTCAGCGGAACCCTTCTCGTTAGCCTACAAGTTTGTGCCCCATAGGTGGGTACCGGTAAGATACGGTTGTATACTTTTCTCTTGAGGGATATTGCTAAACTGTCATTCATGATCTGAGACAACCTGCATATGCGCTCAACCCCATTTTTATTCTTCTAGTTGTTTACCTGTCAGGATCAGAATCAGTGGCCACTGCCTGCCCTACCTTTAAAACTTCCAGCTTATCTGTACCGACGGTGAACTGATGTTTTCTTGCGACACTGTTGAAAATTAATTTCAACGGACCAATTAGCGAAAATAATCAGGATTAAATCACAACTGATGGTCACGATCGCCAGCTGTTTTTGGACAGGAAAGGCTGGCAGCTAGCTCATCACTATAATGTGAGGCACCCTGTTTACGGCACGTTTCCTCAAAGTCATCATCCGTATCATCGTCTGCAAGCTCCTCTGGAGCTTGAACGTGTGTTCTGATACATACGTTGTGCGTTACAGCTCCAGCACGCCGCGTCGTATGGCGCCTATCGCTCCATAACTTCAAGAGCCTTAGTCAGGATAGACCTCGTTCCAGCAGTCCTTCATTAAACCAAAGGCTCGTTCAAGAATGCTGCGCCCTTTTACATGACCGTTGTGAAAAAGGATCTCAACAGGGCTGCGTGTGTCCTTGAGGGGTGTTGTGATGCTGATTAATTGGTGCAGTTAAATTTGGATAGCACGAGTCCCCTAAGAAGGCGTATCCCAAAAGTCGCTAAAGCTGCCTTTGTACACCGGACTGTTTCTGAATACTGTGGCGTTATGGACTCTGCCAGGGTACCCAGTGCAAGTATCTAAGAATACGCCACGATGGTCACACATTGCTTGTACTTGAATAGCATAAAAGTGCTTCAGGCAGAAATAGTCTTGGTGGATTGACTCAGGGGCTTCAATCCGTAATTCACCGATACCAATTGCTCCCACAAATCCATCGAAGCGGACATACCCAGAAAGGCCTTTAAATCCTGCTTCAATTTGAGGCATTTCGTTTTGTTCAGGAAAGTGCATAATTCAGTCCAAGTGCCTGGTTAAGTGCTGTGGTGAGCATTCGGGAAGTGGTGGTCCTTGGAAAATCAAAACAAGCCTCCACCACTTGATAGCAGGTTCCGCATGCGAGCCAGAAACCTAGAGGTAGTACATCTGTCTACTCCATCCTTGGGTGCTTGTAGGGGGTCGTCCCACAGCAGATTAATGCATTCTCGGAAGGACACTCGAGTGATCTTGAAGTGATGTTTGAAATCAAGCTCCTGATTGTGGCGGTACTCAAGGAGTATTGATTTCTGTGTTAGGCAGTAGTACGGACCTCTGCCTTGTGAAACAAAGAAAGCTCCCGTAATGCGGACTACAGCGAGAATTGTCACAGTAACGTTGTTAAGCAGTGTTGCAAGCCATTAAGTGCATAATTGCATTCGACCCAATTCAGTCAGGTGCGCTGCTCCTGATGATCATTCTAGCCGGTACACTGGCCAAACTTTTACATTTTGCGCCTCTCTTTTTTAAACAATATAAGTGCGTTTCATTCAAACCTCTCTGCTTAATTATCAAATAGGGAATCAAATGGCGGTAATTTAAGGTGCTAACCTCTTCATGCGGACTAGCGCTGTGCATCAGGCAAAAATATCGTACTTTCCACAGCAAGTCGCAACCCCCCGTAATTTTTGAACAGCAATATGTCTTCATATGCCCCTGCAGCGAAACTCAAATTCCTCTTTTACTCACCACGGTTACTTTTCATTTAAAGCTGTTTTTTTATTGTCTGGTTTCACTTTTTTTCCACAAGCAAGTTCTTCGTGCAGTTCGCCTGTCTTCCTCCGCTTAGATGGAAAGCGTGTACCGTGAGCGTCACATAGGCGTAAATACGCTCTGCTGAAACTGTCTGTTGCAGCAAAAAATAAGGAAGCTGTGAACAGCACGTTTTTAACTTGTTTTATTATTTTCTAAAAAAGATTACAGTGACTTTATACGTAAGTTTTAGTGTAATTTGTATGCCCCTAGGTGGAGCGTGAAGTATGTCGATATGTAGACGGCATCCTAGACGTCACAGTAGACGTCTTATCTGACGTCTAGGGAAGTGGAACGCTACCTTTACGTGTGCACATGCGTTTGCATCTATGCGAATTGCGTACACGGATAGATCTCTTTCCTAATGACTTCTATTTCCGTGTCCTTTTTTTCTTTTGAGTTTTATTTCTCTTCCTGGCTGGGATACTGGGATGGGGTCCATCCGCTGGAAAGAAGCTAGCCACCACATCGTCATAATCATCATCATCATCATCATCATCTCCTTAGTGTTATCCTATTCTCTTGCATAAGTTATAGGGATTTCAACTGGTCGAATCGAAGCGGGGTGTTGAATTCGCGCCAGAGCAGGTGAGTTGCCAGAAATCGACCACTGGAACTCGCGAGCCTAGTCGAGATCAGCCAGTGAAATTCTAATTAGCCTCCACGACGAAAGAAAAGTTGCTCCGGAACGACCAGTCGAATTCGCCATAATAGGACTTATCGCATTGCTCTTTTGGTGAGTAAATTGTTAATCATCGAACTCTTACAACAACCAAGGGTCAATGCCCCCTTCGCTTATCTTTCTTTTAAGCAGATCGTCGTTGGAGAATTCCTTCCAGTCGACGTCGCCTTCCTGGCACCGGTGTCTATCCAGAGGGCAGATACTAGCCCCATCTTGTGTGCACTGGTCGTAGCACGACTCGCGCAAGTGCATGCAGGGAGGAAGCGCCATCCTCTTCCGAACCAGCCCGCAAGCACTGCATACTCGATTCGCGGGAATCGGTGCAGCGAGCTGCAACAGCTTCTAGTCGAGTAGGCCGCAGAATCCGACCAACGTGTAGGCACCACTTTCCACAGCCATTTTTTCTGTGTTCGTTCAATGCTTCCCAGTGCTCAGAGAGTCTGCCGAGGCTGCCAGGATAAGCTTTCTCCCTCGGTCACCCTTCCTTGTTTTCCTCTAGCGCTCTTTCGCTCTCTCTGCATTTGCTTTGCACCTGCATGTGTCCTCAACGTCTGCCGACTGCGCAACATCTCGACGTCTGCCGACTGCGCTGGGCCGGAGGCTTGCGCCGGTTCATCGCGCCCACGCGCCTTTCTATTCGAGCTGTTCCAGAGTCTGTACGAGCGCGCAACGCGCACGATAGGTTCTCGAGACACGTTGAAACCCAGGGGATGAGGCGACGTCTTTCGAAGGTAATTTCTTCTCTCTATAGTTTATTTCAAAAGAAAGCTGCCATCTTGCATACACAGCGCCGTCCATGATCTGGGCAATATTGTTGCCATGCTGGAGTGCGGGATCACGCAGTTGTGCATTCGCATATGGGTGAACGGCAGCTGTTTGCTTTCTAGTGTGCTTTAATTTAGGTGCTACAGTGCGCGTCACGCGAATAGTTATTGGTTGAGGTTAAGTGCAGCTCGCTGAGATCACATGTCCGGAGAATCAGGGCAGCAACGGAGCTGCAAAAGCTCGTCGAATCTTAGCAATGCGCTGGCTGTGCCTGAGATTGCCATTCGGAATTAGTGCTTAATTAGCATTCGTAATCAGTAATAAGTGCATTCTTAACTAGCTGTAAAGTAATTTGCCTTGAATAGCTTCCTAGACAGGCATGCGCAGAAGCTTGCGTAGATTGATCGCACTCCCATCTTCAGTGCATACGTCCAGGGAATTGTACTTGCTCTTCAGAATTCGCCTTCTATTTCACACCGACGGGATCGATCACGGCCGATCAATTGCTGGCGGAAGCGTTCATACGCCCACTGCGTCGCATTATCGGTCGTTAGGCAACTCCGCGATCGCAGCATTGTATGCTTTCGGATAAAACTAGTTTCTGTGAAAAAATGCATGCAAACACGCCAGGCACGAGTATTGTGGCTTCGCAGTGTCACGTTGACGAGTTTAGGTTGCGCAGATGACACGATTGTATAATTTTGCATTATTTATGAAAAAAATCAATGAAAAATATTTGCATACGTTCCGTGGTGAGATCTGGACGGTACCACGGTCTTGTGAATCAAAAGCATTTTGTTTTGTGCGACATCAGCATTTATCAGTGGTTCACAGGCCCCTGTATACCGCTGTTTTTAGCCACATAAGGTTGCATGATGCTTCTGGCATAAACAAGACAAACAGTTGCTGCGGCAATTTATTATCATGATTTAATTGGAGCGAAGAAAGAATTTAGTTTTCTTTAGGCTCGCATTTGTGTTTTAAATTACAGCCGTACATTTGTGAAGTTGATGGCAATTCTATGCTGCTCGCGAGAATTCCGTAATTGTGAACCAGCAATCCATGCATCAAATCACATGCAGCTTGCGGTGGCATGTGCAGATAAGTGATGCTCACTTCTGTATGCAGGCTTTACAGCGCCGCATCATGGAGGCTGCCATATTTGATCACGGGAGCACGCCGGCATTACACGCCTCCTGACTGCTTGACGAGCGCCTCTTGCGACGGCTGCTACATTGGGTGGCTCGGTTCCGACAGGCAGTGTTCCGGCTGATGCGGTTGGAAAGGAGTGGGCAGACGACACAATCGTGTGGCCAATGCTTCTAAGGACATGTGAGAGCAATAATTTTCATGACTTGAGGGGGGAAAACTTGATCGGGCTTCACTATATTTATCCATATCGCGCAGAGCCGCTCAGCTCTTCCTCTTCAAGTCTATAGGGATTGATCGCCTGAATGTTTGTGTTTGCATCCGCTGAAGGCTTTGCTGAATCTTTTTATTGTTTTTGTCGAAAATGGCGGTATTTAATGCCCCAGCGGTAGCGCAGGTCGTTGTGTTGTGTACCTGCATGGAGACACCGCTCTAAAACGCTCACATGCCCATCGTACGCATTTGTTTACAAGCTGTAAGTGGTACTTAAAACACCGAAAATATTTTCTGCTGGTTTTGTTAAATACAGAAAGGCGGCAAAAATAAATGGACGCACAAATGTTAACTTTTATGGTAGCAGTGCCATGCCCTGTAAAGCAGTCTTCACGAGCTGGCGTGCAGTCGTTTGGAAGGATTCCGCGATAGTATTGACAGAACGGGAACAAGAAAACGCGTTAATACTAGACGAAGCTCACTTTTATGTCAGCCTCACATGTAAGCTTGTGGTACTCTTACGCTCTATATGCGGACATGAAATTGCTCGAGGTCTCGTTGGTGGTAAGTAATCAGCTTCGCTCTGAGCGCTGGCCTTCGGAGTCACTTTAAGGGACTGTGTCGCATGGACCGCGAGGAAGTGACAACCACCCAGTACGCCAGCCGTAACACAAATGCTTTATTCGAATATAGTGCACGAAAACAGCGCTACTTGGAGCGAAGCTCAACAGTAGCACCAAGACGTCATGTAATACACGGAGTGACGGTAAGCTTTGTCCACTCGCGCGGCTGAGCACTGCATAATCTGCACCAGCGGCATGATGGAGCGTGAGCCGTCCTTTTTTTCCGTACTTAATTCGCCCTCGGGTGCTCCTGTTACTATTGGCCGTACAACTTAACTTACGAGCAACGGTGTTCGCTACACACGCGGACGCGACTGCACAGCATCTGAAAGCACGAAGTGACGGTTTCTATGGTGAAACAGCTTGGTCATGCGGCTATGTTGTGCATTCACCTTCGTAGATTTTGCCAAGATGGAAAGCTTTCTTTCTATACTGGCTATCTAGCGCTGGAGAACGTGTTTGTTGTGTTCGCCGCTTCGGAAAGTGTACATGCCGAACGTGCGCGATACACAGCACGTACTTGTACAGTTCGGTTCCGTGATGATCGCAAACAGTCGCATCTCGCACCTTTAACTCTCTGTCGCAATCCTTGCAATCCACAACACAACATGTGTTTCCTCTGCCTTCCTACATCTTCGCAGAAAGAACACATTCGGCAGCAACCCGCGATATTAGACAGTTTTAGCTGTGCGTAAGCTACGGCTTAGCGTACGCAAGGAGTTCGCGCGGACGGTAGTGCGCAAGCATTGCGTCTCACGTGCGTACGCTAGCTAGCGGACTTTGTGTTGCGGCGCTTGCGTGGCTTGCGTACGTTAACGTTGACGAGATGGCGGCGCCCTGCTCGCCCGCTTCGGAATAAATACATGTCGCCGCTTAATTGGTCGCGGTTCGCTTTCATTTCGCCTACTGTTGCCCACACGTAGCGGTGTAAACGACAACTAGCCCCGAGTTTTCAGACAATTTGTCGATTTTCAAGGTCCTAGGCCTAAATAAATGCAGTGTACGTGTTTTCGCCGTGCCGCGCGCGAACGCGCGCGCGCGTTACGTCGGAGTATAAACGCCCCTTGAGGCTTGGGAGCAAGGCTGCTGGACCTGTATGTTGATCACGCTTCGATTAACAACGCGGCAGGCAGGCACCTGCAATCGTATTTTGCGATCATTGACCCTGCCGACTTAGCTACGCGTAGACGCTTGCGCCGGTTCATCCCGCACACGTGTCTTGCAGCCTCTGTACGAGCGCGCAACGCTCACGATACGTTCTCGAGACACGCGGAAACACGGGGAATGAGGAAATGTCTGTCTAAGATAATTAAATACTTCTTTCTTTACACCATTTTAAAAGAACGCTGCCATCTTGCATACGCAGCTTCCTCTATGATCTAGGGTATGTCGTGGCCGTGTTGAGTGCACTATCACGCAGTTGTGCATTCGCATGCGGGTCAAAGGCAGCTGTTTTATCCATGGTGTGCTATAATTCCGGTGCTGCACTGCGCATGACGCGAAAAATGATTGCTCGAGGTTGAGTCAAACTTGATGAGGCATCTTCGCAGCTTCGTTTACGTAGCAACGAATTTGGAAAAGCTTGTTGAATTGAAACAATGCGCTAGTTGTCCCCTGATTAGCATTCGGAAATAAGAATTACTGCGTTCGTAATTATCTGGAATGGAATTTGCCTTCAATGGCTTCCTACTTATATATATATTTTGATTCTACACAGGGCGAATAAAAAGCGCTACAGGCCGGTGGCGCCTTTAAGGACGGCCGTTAGCTCGGCACTGGGTCTTGTGTTTCTGATCGCGTGTGCGTTCGTGGACTGATCGCATTCGCACCTTGAGTGCATACGTACTGGGAATTCTACTCACCCTTCAGAATTCGCTATTTCACACCAATTGGATTGATCGCTGCAGTTCTAGTTGTGGCGGCACAGTTCATACGCCGATTGCATTTCTTTATCAGTCGTTAGTCGCAAGACTACGATTGTAGGATTGAATTGTTTCGGATAAGAACAGTTTGTTAAAAGTTACGTGCAAATACGCCAGGCGCGTATGTATTGTGGCTTCGCATTGTTGTTTTTGGGAGTTTAGCCCGCAAGAATCGAGTGCAGGTTACAGTATTTTGTTATTTTTCATTGTTATTTAAAGAAGAAACTGATGGAAAACAGTTTCATATGTACCCCGCCGCGGTGGCTCAGTGGTTAGGGCGCTCGACTACTGATCCGGAGTTGCCGGGTTCGAACCCGACAGCAGCGGCTGCGTTTTTATGGAGGAAAAACGCTCAGGCGCCCGTGTGCTGTGCGATGTCAGTGCACGTTAAAGATCCCCAGGTGGTCGAAATTATTCCGGAGCCCTCCACTACGGCACCTCTTCCTTTTTTCTTTCACTCCCTCCTTTAGCCCTTCCCTTACTGCGCGGTTCAGGTGTCCAACGATATATGAGACAGATACTGCGCCATTTCCTTTCCCAAAAAACCAATTATTATTTTTATTATTATCATGATTTCATATGCACCATGGTGGAGTATGGAGGGCACCGCGCCTTGTGTACCTACAGGGTGAATCAAAAGTTTAGAGGCCATAGGGTCGGATTTTCGAGCGTATATTCTATAGCCGCCAGGATATTCAGGCGTGATAATTATGCTTGTGCTTTTGAAAATCAAGGATGCTGTAAATGCCCTAGTACACGGCGCAAAAGCTAATATTTTGATGGGGGGGGGGGGGGGTACACATAAGGCAGGCGAACATACTGGGAGTACCAACATATGTTCTAACCAGAAACTATAAGCGCACAAAGAATGCACAAGCGCTCAGATATTATCACTGAATAAATGTCCTAGTGTCCTTTGTTGATTATTCCCACTGTTCCAGTTTCTTTACGGCAATAGCTGATTCAGGTGGCTTCTAGGCTTTCCTAACCATTTCAGCTTTTATACTGGATTGGCCGTGCAAGAAGAAATGTCCTGAAGGCCGCAAGAGCTGTTTATTCAGTGGCAGTTTTTTTGTGCAAGCTTATTGCTTATTGTTCTTTGCGCAAGAGCAGCCTTTATTAGTGGTGACCATACCGCTGTTTTTAGCCACGTAATCTTTCACTATGGTTCTGTCATGAATACGGCGAGAAGTCCTGCGGCAATTTACGATCATGAATGTAGTAAAGCGATAAAAGAATTTAGTTTCCTTATGTTCCCATTTGTGTACAGCGGTTCGTTTCTAATTTCCAGGCAAATGAATGCTGCTCGGAAGTAATCTCTAACTGTAAGCCAGCAAACCTTGCATCAAATGATTGGCAGCACTCTGTGGAATGCGCAACTGAAATGCCCACTTTTGATTTGGTTCGGTTCAGGATGGTTTAAGGTCCCAAAGCGACTATGGCTATGAGGGACGCCGTAGTGAAGGGCTCCGGAAACTTCGAACACCTGGGGTTCTTTAACGTGCACTGACATCGCACAGTACGCGGGCCTCTAGAATTTTGCCTCCAACGAAATTCGACCGCCGCAGCCGGGATCGAACCCGCGTCTTTCGGGCGAGCCGCCGACTGACTACTGAAAACTTTATTTTCAAAATATATACAGGGAGCTAGTGGAGACGACGAGCGCCATAACCACTCAGCCACCGCGGCGGCCATGATGCCTACTTTTGTATACTGCGCGGAGACTGCTGAATGCGCAATGAAACACCACAAAAAAAGGCTGCAGCAGTCCCAATTTACTCTTTATGTTGAGTCATATGCATGCAGCTGGGGACCGCAAAGCTTCCTTTTCAAACCTAGCTTTGCCCTTCGCACAGAGAACGTGAGAAGCTCTGTTTCCATTTCCAGCCTTCGAATCGTCAACATCGGCAGTGTTTGTGCTAGATGAAGACGCTGAAAGGCGTGCAAACCAACGCCCTGTGTTTCCGCATTTATGCAAGTCTTTTGCCTTCAGAGCTGTTTTACGGTCGTATGGAATCGTCCAACTTAGACATTTGCCAGGCACCCCATAATGCTTTTTTGCCGTACCCAGTGGCCTTCAATGAGCCAAGTCATGCCCACTCCTGTGAGAAATAAGCAGTCGGGAGCAAAGCACGAGTCCTTCGTGCAGAATCTCCGCCTTGAATGCTGATGGAAAAGTTTGGCGTCATTGCCTACGACTGCACTGATTCACTGACTTTGGACGACGCTAATGACAAGCTTGAGGCTTTATAAAAGTTATAACAGTACGGCTATAAGATAATAAGGAACTTGCGTTTTTTCCAGCAATAACACCTCCGTATCTGATAGCCGTACCGGTAAAGCTTTCATGCAGTTTTCGCCTTTTACATGTGCCGATTGTGTGCTTCGGTCACAAGATGGGTGTAGGTTTTATTTCTTGTTTTTATCTTGGTTTCATGCATTTGTTTATCGTAGGGTTACCTTATGTTTTTCATTTGGGTTTTTATGCTGTTGACACGTGCTTAATTTCGTGGCGCATGCTCATCGAGTGAGAGGCGTTTCTTCGACCAGGCATCAGTTGTTAGTGCTCTCTCGTCTCTTCTGTTCACCCTGTGTTTTGTGTTTTTTGTGCGCCGTTTTTAGGTGGATCGTTACCAACTGGCCCTACTTTATACTTTACAGAAATCTTGACCCCGCATAAAGAAGCATTTCGAATTGATTTTCATCCAGTGATGAAACCGTGCGTGTGTCATTAAATTGTTGAGATCTCTTGCGGAGCGAAGAGCTTAACTGTTATACTTTTACAGACGACCTCAAATTGTCCGACTGTTCCTCAAGCAGTTTAACTGGATCCATTTGCCCGTTGTTTGCACATACCACGCCGAAGGCCGCAGAGCTCTGTCTGAAGTTCGAGTCTGTTGGCTGAATCGACACAATGTTTTCCTTCATTATATATTCGTTTATACACGTTTTAATGAACCTACAGTTTTTGGTGAATGAGATACGAGCGCGAGAGATAAAGTTCGTTTGGTCTCAATCCAGGTCCACAATATTGCCCGGCGATAGGACTTTTGAGGAATTCTCATCCTACAGTTTTCCAGCAAAGCACAAACTGAGGAAAGCTTCAGGAGGACATTAACCCATTGCTGCACTCCAAAGGTGCTCAGAATGTCTTCTTCCGGATAAGGACGTTCCGAGCATTCGAGGAAGTCCTGAGCACGTTTAGTGTTGCCTGGGTTATGTATACCTCCAACTGTGCGCTCGATAGTGGGACCAAGTTTTGGCACTCGTCTGAAAATATCAAGACTGTCACATGACCTGGAAATTTTTTCCAAAATCTCGTTAAGGGTAGTTCGTTTAGACGGTACAATTGAGAGCGAAAAGTTTTTATACGTAAGATTAGAGGGGGCCCGTCGAGCGCTAACTCTGCTGCGTTTGGCATGGATGACCCCTTTAATACTTGCGACGGTTGGGTCTAAATATTATATTTGCAATTCGCTTTTGAGGTGATTGTTGATTTAAATTGAATTGCATTGTTTTGAGCCAAATTCCAAAACTCATTAAGAAATTAAGGCCTCATAACTGACGAGTACATTTCATGAAGGGTTATCTCGGGGATAAACCAAAGCTGTAAAAGGCTTTGCTGTAATAAGTAAGCGCCTGAAAATAATCGCTCTTTTTAATCTCTAAATTCTGCCTCACAAAAAGTTATTTGATCGATCATAGTCCCAGATATATGATTCTCTACGAGACATAAAAACAATTTTATTTCGCTATAAGTCTGCTCGAAACAAAAGTGGTGCGTAGGGGTCAGTCGATATAAACAAAGGTCACGATGCACTTAAAGTTCCTCGAGGTAAGATTTGTTCCATAAACAACACTGGCCTGCAGGCGTTTTCACGACGTCCTTGTGGCCCCATCATGCAAGTACGACTCACAAAATCAACTCCAATGTCATCCGGAGCTGGTCTTGATGCACGTAGCCGTCACGTACAAGGTCAAACAGATTAAGGGACCCTTCAGTATGATAAAACGGCTCGTTCGATGTCTCTGTGGGCCTTCGTGTGAATGCACATAAAGGGGAGGGTTTAAATTCCAGCTGCCGTTTCGTCAATTCCTTCGGGTGCACCACACTAAGCCTAAAATTGTGTTTAAATGGCCATCGTACAACGCCGTCCATGTTGCCCTTGTGTAGCTGCAGCCCCAAATAAAGCGACAGAGACTGACCACTTTTCGCAAACAGAACCGCAGGAGACATGCGGTAGCCGCGCAGGTACATTTGCTCGGTTTTATATGGAGCGGATCCGTGCGCCACAGCCCTACCGTAAAGCAATTGAAAGCCTTTGACACGAAAATGACGCTGTGATCTTCCGTATTCAGTGCAGCAAATCAGCCTGTTCAAGGAGGCCAACGCTTTTTCGATTTCCTTATTTCCACGCTTGATTTCATCGATGGTTGCATCAAACCATGAATAGTAGTCATTCATCTGTCCGGTCGGTCTCTGTAATTCACCTTTGATTTCTCCTTGCAAAAAAGTTTTTGTGCTCAAGAGACTGCCGACTGCCTCACTTGCAGAGATCGAGGATGCTTCCAGCTCCTGCTTAGAAGTGGTTGTTTGGGGGACACTTGCGTTTGATGTGCCTTGGCCTTCACGGGCTCCCGGAAAATTTTGATGCTTTATAGTCATTCCGACGGCGTTTACGCCTTGAGAGATTTCGTTCGGTCGGTCGGCTCGTGTGTTGCCAATGCTAAGCAACTGCTCCAGAAGTGCCCTGATTTCGCTTGTGTGCTGATCAAGGGCTCTCCCCAAAGCTGTCAAAAGTGACTCATCTTGCCCAGTATGCCCTCCGTGCTCTGGAGGTGGATGACGGGTTGCGAGACTTGAACAGCCCGATCTGAGGTGCGCACACATGTTGTTGCAAAGAACTGAAGCCAAGCACTGTGGGCATCGAGCAGAGTGGTGTCGACAGTCACGCTGCAAGTGTTGGGTGATGTTCGAGGCAGCCATTATGGCAGTGCAACCGTTTGCTTCATTCCAGCAGCAGACCTGCATTTAAAGAGCTAAGCATTAATTATTGAAATTACAAAAGATACAAGTGAGAAGAACAATAAAACATCTAGATAGGACTTCGTTGTCCTCCCTGGTGTACGGCTTTGATGATGCAAGATAGAATATAAATAAAAGTGTCTCCGCCACCTTTGTTTGGGGCGGGAGAAAGACGCCGAATTATGAATGACTCAAGTTATATGAATATGACAAAGACGGACACAACAAAAATTAAAAAGAGATCACAATCACATGCTTGATTGGAGGTAAAGGAGTCAGGAGTTTAATAAGAGAGTGGAATGTTGCCGCATTTCCTCCGTTACAGTGATTGATCGCCGCTAAATTTCGCCGTATTTTTTTTTTCATTCTGCCAAAAGCACACACAAGGCCACCTCTCTGCAGAGTCGAACGAACAATACTCAGTATGCGAGGCTTTGCGGTGGCAGTCACAGCTCGACCATTTTTCTTTTTGGCGCAATTTTCTTTACTTTCTTGAAAGTCACAACGTATTGGCGGTAGAATTGCCTCACCACCCTGCAGAATATTGACGAAACGTTAGTGATGTTCTGTGCTTAGTTTTGAGGTCATGACCCTGTCGACCAATCGAAATTTTCTCGACACGCTGTAGCCGATGCCCGGTTCTCCGCTGAACCGGACCCCTTAACGCTTTCGTATTAATATTTGTCCTGAAAATGCAGTTCTCATGTGGGAACGCTTCAGAGACTGCATTTTTTAGGATGCTTTTGAGGCTGTGTACTTTACATTGGCAACTCAGGCAGCACTTGCAATCGGGCCAATATTTGAAATGTATTGGCATAGGGCGGTCCTACAAAGGACTTGGGACGATTACTGGGACGATTACCTTTACTGCTTGGGAAAATTCCCGATTAGAGAACCATTAATTTGGCATTTTGCGCAACCGTGCACCTACTGCTGCACTGAAAATCGGTTTCAGCCGACTGGGCGCTAACTTCTATACACCTTTAGCATACAGTGTATAGTGTTACTGTTAACGGAGTAACTGGAGCCCGCGCGCAGCCAATAGAGAGTTTTTGTATAGCGTACGCAGACATACGCAAAGGCATAGCGTACGCTATTAAATAGCGTCCTTCGTAGTGCGCATGCGCCAAGCGCTATTCCAAATTGAGGTTTAACGTACGTGTGCGTTACGCACGCTGCTACTCGAATTTAGTGCGCGTGCTCTTGCGTACGCGAGGAAAAATAGCCTCGTCAAGATGGCGGCGCCCGTCACCCGCTTCGGCGAGAATTCGTTGTGTTGTGTTCGGTTTAATGGCGCATAAGCGACTAAGGCTACCATGCGCCAAGCTCAAAGTATAAAGAATGGTTTTCTGGAGATTTCTAAAAAGATAAAAATTGCCGGTGTGCAAAAGCGGAAAGAGTTAATCCGTTATTCCTCGTTCACCTGGTTTTCTTTTTCTTTCCCAGCGCATGCGCCTGGTTCCACTCACGGTCCACGTTCGTTTTGGTCGCCTAGGTTTCTTTCAGTCGGAAGTTAGCGCCTGTGTTGCCCGTCTTTCTTTGTCCCTTGTGCCGTTTTTGCGCTTCCCATATACCATGGATCATTGTTACCGGCTCGCCCAAGTTTCCACCCTTGTGAAACGAGGAGGAAACAGGAGAGTAGTCAGAAAGAAGATAGGAAAGAAATAGATGGAGAGGAGGACAGAAAAGGCGACTGCCGATCGGGTCGGGTCAAGCCCCGGTCGGGTCAAGCCAGAGCTGCCGTCTACAGGAAGGTGGGGCCAAAGTGGTGCGTGGCCTCCACAGAGGGGCCTTGAAGGTCCAAACGCTCGCCATCGGCTCAACTACCAGGATCCCCATTTTCCCAG
Organism: Amblyomma americanum; assembly: GCA_030143305.2. NCBI lineage: Eukaryota > Metazoa > Arthropoda > Arachnida > Ixodida > Ixodidae > Amblyomma > Amblyomma americanum. Next base: position 26,623 of record JARKHS020030007.1, read on the forward strand.
GAACACGGCGATGCCACGCACGGCGAAGCGCGGGTGCTCAGGTCCGTGGTGATGCACCGTTCACAATCATCCCACTGCGGGGATCTCCCTGCGGATGCTCGGGAACCCGTGGTGTCGCCACTCACCAACGCCTGCAAGCTGCAGACGCCCCCCTGCGGGGGGCTCGGCGAGAATTCGCCAATGGGTGCGTTCCAATTCCTACTTAGACTTCTAGCCGTACAGGCGCCATCTTTGGACGCGTTCCATTTCTCACGAAGCAGTCCAAGAAGACTGCTTCGCCGAAGTCAGCATCAATGCAGGCTAACTTCCTGTCTAAAGATGGCGGAGCTGACGTACGCGGAACGAGTCGTGCTCTTCGTCAGCGTCGGACTGCAGCCGGAGTATGGATCGGCACCGTCCTTCAAGTGTGAGTCATTCCTTTAAGTTGATTGGTACGCACACTAGTGGCTAATTAAACAGTATTCGTGGACGTGCGATTCCTAGCGGTGATTCACGCAGGAGAGAATCGAGTGGTTGAAAGATTTGCTATAGCAGCGGAGGCGGTAGGTCTGCTAACATGGTCTGTTTATAATCTGACGATGAGGGCTCTTAGCGCCTTGATTTTATGAATTAAAACTCGTCGCTGTCGTTGGGCTCTTCGCCGACGTTAAGACGGCTGGCGTAACTGTTTACAAATGTGTTTTTCGGTTGCTATATTAGCTGCATCAAATGTTTCGTGCTAATTATCTCTACAGTCTCAGAACAAACACACCGGCGGGTTGCGAATTGATTTTAGTCGGTGCAGGATTAAAGCTCACTGCTGTATTCAGGTTTTTGGCCGCCGCTGAGCACTTCGTACGGCAGACAGCAGGCTTAATGGCACGCATGTGTTTTTCTGTAGCAGTATCACCTTTCGCGCATATTAATCTTGTGTTTACGGTCTTTCGTATCCTTTTAATGTTTACAGGTTCGCCTCTATGAGCACGTTCGAGGAGCATTGTGCTCTTGAGGACAACAACAACAATAGTGCCTATAATAAAAGCATAATGCATATGTCTTTAGCGTCGTCTTCGGACTGCGGACAATACGGTCTGCTACAAGTAGACTGACTGATAGGCGCTGCCACCAGTCTGATTCGCCAGCAAAATTATTGCAGCAAAAAATATGCGAACTGTTGAAAACGCGTTTTTAATGATTGTGATTGCAAAGTTTAAGAAAAATTGCAGTATAACTGTCCATAACATTTAGTTACATTTTTATGCCGCGAGGTGGCACGAGCAGTAGACAAGTTCCAATATGTGGACATGTAGATGGCTTCCTAGACGTCACACTAGACGTCTTGTCGGACGTCTAGAGAATTGGAACGCGCTCAATGGTATTCGATTTTTAGGCGTAATCATTGCATTCAAATGGCACACGTGATATTCGCTTTTCCTCCCCTCGCCAACAGCATAACGAATGCGGGATAAACTTGCCCAATTCACGATTCAGTGTAATGATTCCGCCGTACCTAACCATAACAAGACATTGCCGACTGTGAATTGGCTGAGTTTGGATTTTTACGACAAGATATTCATAGCCTTGTGAAACGCAGTCGCTTCGGCGGTAGGCAGAAGGGTCCGAAAAACCTCGACATGTTTTTGAAACAGCGCTCGGTTCAGTTACCTCAAATAAGTTAGGCCCTGACTCGACTCAACTGGTGATAAAGGCGATCTCCGCGCTACAACCTGGATAACCTTGGCTAAGTGTTAAAAATGTTTCACAAAATATTTTCACAATTTAACAAAACACATGGCGCCACTGCGGCCAGGGCTATCGTTGCGTTCGGTTTTGCATACGATAAACTAAATGTGCTCATGCGATTTCCAGTGTAACCTCCCGCTAAATGCTTGCGTATAACGTGCGTAAGCGCTCATAGGCTATACTAAATGTCTCTAACATCCGAGCACAAATCGCTTTGACGGCGCCAGATGGCGGCAGGTAACCAACAGCTGAGCGCACGCCTGCAGCATCTGGACAAATTGGCGAGTGCTTATCGGCAGTGGGCTGGCTCCCGGTGCTGCGGTAACGGTAACATGGTACACGATATGCTCAAGGTGTGTCTATTTACGAACTGTCCACGCGATGGTTACAGTGGTAGGACGCATGCCATGAGACAGCATCAGGCGCCACACCGGGTGTTTGGCGCTCATTATTTGGACAGGTTTTTTTGTATAATTATCAGTTCGTACAATTCACTTAGAACTGCCAAGATTTTACATAATTTCCATTTGACTTTACAGTGCTGTGCACAGAAGCACCCTTTATTCACAGTTTTTTTCTTATTTCTTAAAATGGTGTTTCGTTTCCACCGAAACATTGTATGGTGAAGGACATTTCTTTCTCTATAGTCGCATAAAACTTAAAGGGGCCATGACATGGTCATTCTTCATATTGCAGTTTTGTGCTTCAGTAACTAATGCAAGAGCTTATTATTCAGTTTCAGAAATTTGGCTTCCCTGGACGCGCTGTATATTCCAAAAAAAAAGGCGATCGAAATTGAGACGAGGAAACTCCTCCCACCGGTAGCGACCACCATATTGAATGCTATCGTGTCGTCACCAGGGAAAACACGAAGCAACGTCGTCTGCTCTCGTAGCTGCAATGTGCGCAGCGAGGTCTCTTGTTCGCTGTACTTCCGCGGGTGATCGAAGTAGCAGTCGTCCCCTATATATGAGTGACTGGTGCAGTAAAAGCGTGAATAATTATAACGCAGTTATTCTCCGGAATGTAGGCATAGGGTCCAGTTACACTAGACCGATGGGACAGCGATTGGCGGTCGGCAGGCTGGTCGGTATGCAAAGGCCATCGCTGACGCACTGGTCTGTCAAGCTAGACCAACGACGACATCAGCACGACCAGCTGCCCCGTATCGCAGTAGTGTAAAGAGTCAGCTTAGTGGGAACCAGAAGAGTGTGATGGGGGACTACCCAGACAGCGCATGAATGCTGGCCAATATTAGAAAGCCACTGGCAAAGCGTGGCCCTAAGTAGGCCCAGAGTTACCAATGAGCATCTGATATTGGCTGTGCCATCATCATATCACGGCTATAATATGCAATGTTAGCCAGAATAGATTAAGGTCTGCCAGGAATAGGTCTGCCAGAATAGGTTAAGCCATTTTCAAAACCTGGCTATCCTGGGCCATTTTAGCCAGAGCTCTCCCACTCTTTGCCAGAATTGGCTAAGCCATTTTCGAAACTTGACTCTATTGGCCTTGGCTTGCCACCCGTAATGCAGTGTTAAATATATATGGCGAACATTGTACCACCCATTATATTGGGTAGAAGATTGATTTTGTTCCCGAGTACCATCTCGGTAGCTTATAATTTACGCTTTAAAACTCGTTTAAAGCTCCATGGCTTGGTTTCGCCGAGTTCAAAAATTTGAAATTTATTCATTTTTTCCTTACCGAATACTTTCGCAGCATGTGCGTGAAGTGGGATAAACAAGGAATATTTTCCGACTGCGCAGTCGGACATAGAGGATAGTTATGAAAAAAAATAAACTCAATGAAACCGAAGCTGTCAGCAGATCGCGCCGTCCAGAGGGAGCTCTCGTACAGGAGAAACTAAAGGAGAAGTATAGTTCGTATGACATTCTATAAACTTAAGAGCTTTACAACTTATTGGACCTGATGCTAGCCACGGCTACATACGCGATGTGCGTGAACCAGCGACGATGTGCTTTCATTCGGTGCCTGCGCATAGAACCTATCGGCGAGGCAAGCGGCACGGGCAGAAAACGCCGCACGACGGTGCCGCTCGTCGCCGTCGCCTGGGCTTGTGCGGCCGAGCGAAAGCTTCACGCCCGGTGAATAGACATCCCGAAAAACTGCGCTTGTGTACCATACCCGTATCGAAAATTGCGGAACGAGCGGCTGCATTTCATATCTTCCCACTTTCTTACTAATCAGCGGGGAACTCCTGCCAGATGCTTGAATTTCGGCCGACGGTAGACCGCCGGCCCCTTTCGTGACGAGGCCTAGCGAGTACGGAGGATTCGTGTGTGTGCTGATTTCGGCGATTGCGGAGAGTGAATTCGCAAGTTATAGCGCCTGAAAATAGCTCTCGAGCGTTGTTTTGGTTACAGTGCCCTCAAAGCGAAGACCGCTTACATCGCAGGGCGCGAGCACAATAAGCGAGAGACCCGATACGTGACCCGGTCTGCACAGCATGCTTGTTTGTTTGTTTGAAAGTTTATTCGGCCATATTACAATATGCCCCCGGGGAGAGGCAAAAGGAGGCGGACAGAGCGTGCCTCCTGACGAGGCCTACACTCCGGCTTACACATCTGGACACTGGTGACTAGACGGCAAATCATGTTTACAAAAAAACAATCATTTTCAAGAAAAGAACAGCACACTTAAGGGTATCAAACCTGATCACGAGACAAGAGAGAAAGACGTTACTATAATATTAAAAAAAAACAACATGACATCGTTACGCCCGAACTGTCTAATCATAAATGCAACATATAATAACTAAAAAAACGAAAATAATTAGAAAATATGATAACAGGCACTGGAGTATAAATATACAGACAACAAAAAAAGAATCAGTACCAACTAGACTCAAGTAATCGCAAAATTACAAAACAGGAAAGAGAAACTTCAATTTTTTCTTAAAGGCAATAGAGCTCGTAGCTTCTTGAGCCATTGTCACTAAAGATGGGTGCGCATTACATAAGGCTGCAATTTGGTTAGTTACACTTTGTGTTCCATAATTCGTTCTGGATCTTGTAGCAGATAGGGAAACCCCGCGCAATTCATATTTAATGTTTCTAGAAAAGTACATATTCCGGAAAGAAGTGAAATCCTCCTTAATTTTATAAAACATGTGAATCGCTAAGCTGAAGTTGTAACAGTCAAGGAAACTGTGTGCATGAAAAGTTTTGAAGAGATTTGTTTCATCAGTTCGATTTACACATAAGGCAAGTAAGGCTCTTTTCTGGAAGGCAAATAATTTATGTGAATCAGTTTTATTGCAGGTACCCCATACTAGATTGCAATATACTAGATGAGAGTGCACCAAAGCAAAATATAATTGTTTTCTAACCTGCATTGGTAAAAGGTGTCTTAATCGGTAAATCACACATAACGATCTCGCCATTTTCAATCGGATGTTGTTCACGTGATCACTCCACCCTAGATCACTGCGGAAATACACACCAAGAAACCGAATGCTATGCACTTCTTCAATTCTTAGGTTATTAAAGTGAAGTGAGATGTGGTGATCTAATGGCTTATTTTTTGGGTGGAAAAGCATGAATTTCGTTTCGTTAACATTCAATTCAAGTTGATTAAGAGAGAGCCAGATCATTAACTCTTTCAGCCAGACATTTGATTGCTGCTCAAGTGTGTGTAGGTTAGTGCCTGAAAAGAACACGTTTGTGTCATCGGCATACAACACAATATTATTAGTTAAAGGAATATTAACAATGTCATTGATGTACACAATGAACAAAAGGGGCCCTAGAATAGAACCTTGGGGCACGCCAAAGTTTACTAAACCAAATACAGATTTTATATCGTGCATTGCCTCCGTGAATTTAAATAACTCAAAAAGTTTATTGGCAATTCAACGAATTCCGTATATCTCTAACTTTTTAAGGAATATTGAATGCTTAACCGAATCAAAAGCCTTACAAAAATCAAGCAATATTCCAACAGTGTGATGTCTATTTTCAAAATTCTGAATTAAACAGTTTTTATGTCTAATAGTGCTGTTTGGGTTGATTTACCTTGCTGAAAGCCATACTGCTCTGCGCAAATTAAATTTTTAGCTTGGAGGAAGCTATAAACTCGCTTGAAAAGTATACGCTCAGCTACTTTTGAAAACAGTGGCAGCACTGAAATGGGGCGATAATTATTCGGGTCATTTTTCATTCCCCCTTTGAAGACCACTGTAACACGCGCAACTTTGAGTTTTTCAGGAAAGTCTTCTGTGTGCAGCATTCTATTACAGATATGTGCGAGAGGGCTAGCGATATTTCTAACAACACATTTAATCGGAAAAACGGCTATTTCGTCATCACCAGGTGGACAAGTTTTCCTAGGAGAATTTATGATGGATTCTACTTCATTTATTGAAGTGGGCGACAGAAATATGGAAGCATTACTTCTGGAAAGCTTGTATGACTACTGTTCTAGTTGCATAAGAAGGTGCTGAAGGCAGCCGGCAGCAGCCGTCGCGTCGACTGTGGACAACCAATCTTTGTTGTTTTCATTGATTCAGGTAACTCCTGAACGTATTTTTAGCTAAAACGCTTTAAAATCAAATACTTATGATATAAGAGGAATCAAATACAATTAGCAGGAAGCGCCGGTCCTATGCAAAGCGTTTTTCTAGCAGGCGATATAGCATCAGCAGCGCTTATTGCAGTGTTACCATAGTGTGTAAATGAGTAAAACTACAACTTGTGAGCAATACTACGTAATATTTATGATAAGGAGAGCCCACATTGTGTTTTATGCTAAGCAAACGATCCGTACTGTTTGTGCACAGCTATGTAAACAGCCCTAGTGCTGGTCTGCAGCTGTCGGGATCGTCGCATTACAGGCCACAATGCGCACGCACAGTAACGCTAAATCATGTACTATTATTTTCAAGCACTCATTTAGACGAAGGCGACTATTCATTGGTGCGGGCAGTGAAAGCATTCGAGTCGCTCAGGGTTTTGCGAGCGGCTTCGTTCTTGCAAAAGGGTTCTACGAGCCGAAGGGAATGTATGTTCGAGTTGCAAATGCACACATGATGCTAGGAAGTCGTCTCATTCGCCACTTTTCACTGCTCCTTTCGTACCTCAAGGTTACTATAGTGCCACCTTGTGATAATTTGAGTTTAATTATCGAGCGCATGAATAGCGGCCAAGAAATTAGTAGCTACCAAACGCCGCGGCTTTCACGGCGCACGTCGGGGTAGGCATGCACGACACGTTCCGCTTTTCACATACGGGAGCACTTTCCTGCTCAAAAGAAACCACACTCATAACATAAAAATAACATGCTTATGAGCGTAAATAATAAAGCAGGGTCCATCGATTTCTGCTTCCTCAATAATCCGAAAATGGGTGCAACGAGCAAGTCCGCTTTCCCAAGGATCACTCATCTCGCGTACTAAGCCGAAGAAGCCTTCCGGAAAGAAAACACGGAAAATGCATTTTACGTCTGCACTGCAGCTCCGCCCGCTTTTAGGACCTGCGCACAGAGTTACTCCACGACTAAAAAGTAGTGCGTTGTTAAAACTTTACTTGTCACCTAAACAAGATGCTAATCACGAGAAAAAGCCATGAGCTCTAGAATTTTGATACCTGGCTTGTTTAATAAAGTCAAATATTATGAAGCTTGTTGAGTTTACTTTCGTGACTGGCTAGCGGAGTGATACAGTACGCCGCGGAACGTGGCCCAGTGTTGACAACTGCAGTTTTTTTTAAAGTTGTATCCCACTATAGAGTGAACAAAGGCCGCGAAAACAAAGTGAAATTTTTAGCAGGTGCTTGGTTACAGACAATGTTTGCTCGCAATTGAAGGCGCATAGAACAACAAACTGCCATGGCGGTCGTGTTGTCCCACAAATAGAACATCTGTGCGCTTGATCGAAGGCAGGCAGAAAAGTGTGACGAACGCTGGAGAGCGCCGTGTGTGGTCGAAAAAGGGAGAAGCTTGTAACAACTAAGTCAGGTGTCATATAATTGATCGAACGAGTAAAAACAAATACTATACGAGACTGCGAAGAGTTGGAGGTTACAGTTAATTTAGAATGTATAAATAATCAGCGATTCGCTGATTACATTGCCTTGGTGAGGCACTCAGGAGGTTAACTGAAAAGCATGGTCAATGATTTAGACAGGCAGAGCAAAACGGTTGGTTTAAAAATTAACATGCAGAAGACCAATCTAATGTTCAACAGTCCAGCAAGAGAACAACAGTTCACAATTGGAAGCGAGGTGCTGAAAGTGGTAAATAAATACGTATATTTAGGCCAGGGAGTGACAGGATACGGATCAGGGAGTGATACGGATCATGAGGGGGAAATAACTAGGAGGATAAGAATGGGGTGAAACGCATTTGACAGGTTCACACTGATCATGAATAGCAGTTTACCAATACCACTCAAAAGACAAGCGTACAAAAGTTGTATCTCGCGTGTACTCACCTACGTGGCAGAAACATGAAAGCTAACGAAAAGGGTTCAGCTTAAGTTATGAGAACACAGGGAGTCATGGAACGAAAAATGATAGGACTAACGTTAAGAGACCGGAAGAGGGCGGAGTGGTTGAGGGAACAAACGCGTGTCAATGACATTCTAGTCGAAGTCAAGGGGAAGAAATGAACATGGGCAGGGCACGTACTGCGAAGGCCAGATGACCGCTGGACCTCAAGGATAACGGAGTGGATTCCATTGGAAGGCAAGCGTCGCAGTGGGCGGCGGAAGGTTAGGTGGGCGGATGAGATTCGGAATTTTGCAGGCATAAAGTGGGCGCAGCTGGCAAAGAACCGGGTTATTTGGAGAGACATAGGAGAAGCCTTTGCTCTGCAGTGGGTGCAGTGAGGCTGATGATGACGCGAGATGGCTTGCTGCATTGAATTTTCGAGCTGGTCTGGCTCTATTGATTACTGGTAGTGTTCTCATTCGCAGACGGACATATGCGCACGGACCACATGAATCTGGTGGGAAATGTGTACGTCACAAAGCAGACTGTATTACATGTGTTGGAATTTTACGATAACGAAGCGCTTTTCCATCTCCGGCGATAGCAATTGTCGCTGTTAGGATTCGCCACATGCGGGTGCTTAACGCACGGATATTAAACCACATCGGCGCATATGCTTATCGGAAGAAATTTTAACGAATAATCCTTGCGGGCTCTGGGGATTGCTTTTCCTCTGCACAGTGCACAAATTAAATCTTAGAGAGCACCGATGAACGAATGGCATTCAATTTTCGACCCCAATAAAACGGGTTGAAAGCTGTCGTGGAATTCCGCTCATGAAATTTTTGTGATACCGGCCGAGTTTTTATTCGCAATTTTCTTCATTGTCGCAGCCATCCGTAGGCTAAACTTTCAGAGACTGTGATTAAGTCTTTATTAGCATCTCAGGGCTGGACTGAGGAGAGGAAGCGCTTAACCCTCCCACCTATAGCAATAAACAAGTCGACTATCACATTAGCACTTCTGATTTGCAGGAAGTTTGCTTAAACTTGAAGATTAAAAAAACGTGCTCTAACTGTCACTGCTCGCCGCTTAATCGCATCCGTGAATAGCGAGACGTTCACCTTTTGTCATATGAAGGCGTCGTGCTGTCGTCCGCTCACGCGTTACTTTGTCACACGTACGGAGCTCTTATTACACCCTAAACACCCAATATAACAAATGAGAAACCGGTGCTGCTCGACTTCCTCACTCACCTGTTCATTCAGCAGTTCTTGGGCGGGAAAGTCCATCCACTCTATGTCCTTTTCTGGGCACACCAGGCCGTCCAGGGGACAGAGTCGATCGCCGCCCTGTGTGCACTGCGCGTAACAGGACTCGCAAAGAGCGTGTGGGCAGGGAAGAACCGCCGTCTTTGTGCGCACCAGTCCGCAAGCACTGCACACTCTGACACATGGAAGCGGCTTCACGAAGTGCACAGGCCTCCAGTCGAGGTCGGCTGTGAACCCGACGAGTGTGTAGGTAACTTTTCCAGGAGGCATTCTGCCGTGCTGTCGTCCTAGCACTGAACGATGATGGAAATGCTCTGCCCGCCCGCGAATGCGCTATATCTCTGTCTCTCCCCCTCTCCTTCGGTTTCGGTTTTTGCCCGTCGTCGAGGCTCCTATCGCGTTGACAGCCACAGCAGACACCTCTTCCGGTTCCTTGCAACGCGGTGTCAGCACTTTCAAGTCACTTTGCTGATTACTACAGCGCAGGCGTGCGCATGTCCACTGATGAAATGATGGCTGGTTGAGCACCGAAATTTTGATCATAACGTGAAAGTGAGAGAGGATTCTATCCTGGGGCTTTGTTAAGCACTTTTTCAAGTTTCATTTTTGTTTTTCAGATACTGTATTTGTTCAGCAAAAATTGCACTCTGACGGGAGCGAGAAACAAAACGCCACTGGCTTTTCGTGACGCCCCGATGGTTTTTTTCCCCGTTGCAAATTAGAAGTTATGTCGGAAGCTGAAATTTTCGTTCCGGGACTTGGTCCTTAAACCGCGTTGCGTAGCCTGATCGTCGAAATATAAACCTATGAAAACGCAACCTTCAACGATTCAATCAAGTTCTCAATTACTGTCTACAATTAGAGAATAGAAATGCTGCAATATCGGTAATATGATTGCAGTCGGTGTCTTGTGTTTTGGCACATGATTATTAGCCGTCAAAGTGAAGTCATCGATTTCTAATATTGGATGGCCAGTGGTATGCTGTATCTCTGCTTTGTGAGTGTGCACTTTAGCAGATCAAGGGTGCTTAATTTCGTTGTGTCTTTGTGGATACTGTGGCACTTTTACCCAGGGAGGCTGAAATATAAGTGCAGCCTAAGCGCGCTGCAATGCAACGTACTTTTTACCGCGCAGGATATTCCTGCTCAGCAGCTGAGGTCGACACCCGGGTCTGCGCAGCTCTAGAAACCTGAACCGCGCCGACAGGGAAGGAATTCATTGGGAGACAGAAGAACATGCGAATTTCTCTTCTGGAGCGAAAGCTCTACTCCTCGAGCCAAACTCCCAAGATCAAATCTGGTGTGCCTTTGACCTTCAGCAGGCGGAGCGGAGGTGTGTCCTGTGACGTCAAGCCACGTTACCCGCTCCGGAGAGTCGTGCGCAGAGGCGATCGGAGCCTCTCCGCTGCAGCACCACTTGACTAGCGGGGTTTAACCATTGCTTCTCCGACGCTGCTCTCTTAGCCTTGCCATGGACGAAGCGCGCGCTTGTCCGAGCGCATCAACTCTTGACCGCAAGCAACAGGCTAACCATGCTTAAACCAGCCAAAATTTTTTAGCGCTGGACTGCACAAGCTAACGGCTGTTTATATGGAAAGCGACAAAATATTGCTTTATGTGGTTACTAATGAAAAAATTAGCAGTGGCATAGCTTGGCTATTACAGGATATACGTAGCATGAGCTGCGCTGAGCCGGTGAGCATCAATTGCCGCTGAGCAGAAATTTCGGTCTCCTTCTCCGTGGCTATGCCACACTGGCAAACCCCCCGCGATATGTATACCCTCACGGCTACCTCTGTGCATGCGCACAAAATGAGAGGCGCTATCAAGCGCCTCCGCCGCAGCGTCAGACAAAGGCACACAGTACTGCGCAACAAAGGCGCACAGTTCGGCACGCGCCGGTGCCAGTGCGTCTGCCGCGGCTATGAAGTCACTCCTCTGGAATGACTCACACCAGCTGGGGGATATGACGTCACACCGCGCATGCGCACAGCTGTCGGAGCGGTGGTGCCACGGCTCAGCGCGCAGCCACGCTGACCTCTCGAATTGGCTGGCGAAGGGTAGCCATCGCTAGAAAATTCTCTTTAAATGGAGGTAATAGTGTAAATCATGATAGAACAAATTAGAAACAGAATTTGCTTGCAGTACTCGAAAAAATCAAATGCTATTAAGCTAACGTAAAAAATCGCAGCCAGAGAAAAGCTTCTCCATTTTCCGGAGACACATACAAAAAGAACATGCACAAGGTAAAAAAAAAACTGTGCGTCATAACAACAAGATGTTTTAAAAACCAGTCATCAACTAAAGAGGAAATAACACTCAAGATGATAGCTTCACAATCGGTGCATATAATTAGGCCAGAACAAATTAATGACACTGGCTGCCGCTCAGAAAACAACTCCACAAGATTTTTCGTAAAAAATATTGATTTCATCAATGCTGCAGAACACCGGTGAAACATTGTGCATTTTGATTACGTTGCCAAATTGCGACAATAATGAAGTGGCGACCGTGACGTCATAATTTATTTGGGGGAATTTGAAACGCCTTTCTCCACTGATGGCTTCGCTTTCCACCCGGACCACCAAGTTTCCAGCCGTTCCTTTTTTGCCCTGTGCCCAAATTAGCTTTTCAGGCATTGCTTTTTTCCGAACATTTTCCAAAGCGACTGGGCCATCAAGCGAGCGGTTCGGTTTCATCATAAAGGCGGATGTGATAAATTTGGCAGACATGTTTTGGTTCTTTCGTTCTCCTTTCTGGTTGCATCGCTTGGCCTTTTCATTTTGTCCGTTACGTTACACGGAACCAGATTTCTAAGGAATTAATGCATTCAGGCCAAGCAGCTTTCTCGATGTTCAAGACGACTGTCGATGCATTGCTACGAAGCAGCACGCAGAGACTCGCGCGCTGCCTCGTAGCAGTGAGTCTATACCAACCAGCGCAAGTAGCCGTTCTAATGACTGTCGATGTTCGGGTATCTTATCTCAGACATTGGCTGTTTTCATTAAACTGTACTGGGCATAGCGCGACCGGTGTTCTCATCTTCGTTCCGCTGAGTACACTTTCCTCAGAGTGCACTAGTTTGTCAAACTTAACATTATGCTGGACAACACTCCAGAATTTCATTGGTTGGTGGAAGCAGCATGCATTGTTAGGTGTAGTCATCTCCATGAATAGAAATTTATTGTGGGCATCTCCAACTGATACGCCTTGTCTGTGCAGCTGTTCGTAAGAAGCGACGTCAGACAACATACCAGGTACCAGTCCCAATGTGTTTCAAGAACGTCCGCAGCTTTGGCAGAGCGTCGCCAAGTTCTGCGTTCTCTTTTCAGGAGCAGCCTCCAGAGACCTACTAAATGTGCGGGAACCATGCTCACTACATTGAAACGCCTACGACTTCCAGTCGTCACTGGCGTTATACTGGCACATCAGTGACGTGGGCTCATAACAGCTGGGGATTGTGACGGGTGCGTTGAATGATATTAAAAAATATATATAATAACGTCGCCACTGCCACCTCATATCATGTTTAGTGTGTAAGTGATAACTTTCCGCCAAACGCTGCCTTTTCATTATGATTTATAGCAGCTTTATATAAGTCCCAAGGATTTTACAGCCCAGTTTTGCTTTATTCACTACTCAGGGAAAATATCTGATGTAATACCAAAAAGCCCTTTCACCCCAAATGATGTAAAAGGAAAGGCGGATCAGCTGTCATCAGGCAATCGCCACCCCCGCACTTGGGGCACCAAATAATCAACGTGCATCAAAGCAGGCATTACAGCAGGCAACGGTTGATCACGACGAAAGTTCCGGGAATAGCAGGCGGGTGCACATGATCATGAACACCTACTTCAAATGGGTGAACCGTCACTGAACGCGGAATAACCCGAACGGCTACACTTCATGGGATAGACCTCTTAGTGTCCGCGCATCCTGGCATTCTGAAGTATGGGAAGGTGCTGTACAAGGTGATATGTGTTGACGATAGGATGGTGCAGTCTCGAATGAGCGCAGTCTTGTTGAGGGAACAGAAAGAAGACCGTCAACGAGTTTAGCATGAGAAGTGAAGGCAGAAGAATTTAGGATGTTGCTGGAGAACTGATGTTGCGCTGTAATGAAGGACGAATGCCTTTGTTGAGTACATGAATGATAATATCACATATATCACTATGGAGTGTGCAGTAGAAGTATAGGATAGGATATCGAAACAAGATACTGGTCAGCTCTCTTATTATGATGCACCAAAGCATGAACGCCTCCATACAGATATAACATGGAGGGTATCGATCACGATCATACTTTGAGCGGCCGCTACTTGGATCCAGTAGCCTATCGTTATTGTAGATTCTACTGATGGTGACACATTTCACCTAAGCTAAGTGCAAGCCGTCTTGAGAACTTATCGGAGGAAAAGATGTGCAGTTTGGCAACTTCCACAAGTCAAATCTGCAATGTGAGCTCGCTTCAGCTGGTGGATCTAATTACATGTGCGGTGGAGCATTGAAAGAGATGGCGCATGTGCATTCTTTTGAAACTGCCTACGATAGATCTGCGCTATTCGATCTCTCTTTGCTTTGATTAGCTGTTAAGAGAATGTGATGGTATGAAAATATCTACTGAGTATATACCTATCCCATTCCTTCTGAGCGGTCTCCTTGCGTCCTCCACTCGCTGATCGTTTAGGCATTAATTACTTTGGTTGTAAATGCTCCAAATTATTAGATACATGCTTTTTTGTTGTAATAATGCTTTGTAGACGATTGTTGTGCGGTCAGCGTTTACTACAGATGAGTGTGAGCAATTAAGTACCTGTATTTTATTCTCTGCTTAGTCGTGTTAATTGACTGCAGCCTTCGAGCTAGCTAGCCTAGAAACAGGAAAGAAAAAGAATTAAGAATAGTACGCGTAGAAATTTCAGCCAGAATACACCACTTGAAGCGAACGGCGGCACGCAGCCTCCACACGGTGTACGTCGACGCAGCAACACACAGCGAGGTCATGCGATCGACGGCAGTTGCGGTGAACTGCACCCACAACGAGGTTGTCAGCGCCTTCTTGAAGCACACCACGATCACGGAAGCAGAGGTGGCAGCAATCCTGCTTGCGATCCAGTACGGCGAAGCCCGCAACCAGGGTGTACACGTCATGACGAACTCCCAAGCAGCCTGTCGGCTCCTGCTTGCAGGCAGAATGCCTAAAAAGCTGTTAAGACATCAGATAACGTGGGTGCCTGGTAATGAGGGATTAGAGGGCCACGAGGTCGCGGACGCACTAGCTCGAGGACATACCAAGCGAGCGGGCTCCAACCCCGACTCAAGCTTTTTTTCTCGAAGTTCCCGTCACCTATAACACAAGACTACACTTCCTAAGAACACGACGAAAGCACTTTCCTCCTCGACAAAAGAAGCTTAACGCTCAGGAAGCTCGGGACTGGAGGCAACTCGAGGCCGATACATTTCCCAATCTTTACAAGTACATCATTTTTTCCGAGCGCTACAAAGGCGAATGTCCGCGGTGCGAAGACCGGCCCGATGCATACCACATTACATGGGGGTGTAAGAGCCCGAAACCTCTGGACATAACAACACACAGAACGAAGGAGCAATGGGAGACCTCTCTGCTCAGCTGAGAGCTTGATCAGCAGCGCACACTCGTTACGCAGGCTAGAGCGGCGGCCAAGACCAGTTGAGTTTTGAAATGAAGACACCACTCATTGTATATTTCGCCTAGTCTTTATTTCCTTGTCACTAAAGTTTTCTAATACTACTGCTACCCGATGTGACCCTTCCTCGTGTCTCTCTCGCTCACGTTCACCCTCTCCGTCACATTTGCTTCGTGGATAGTGACAGAGCATTCCGAAGGAAAAGCAAGAAGGAACGAGGGAAGGAGTAATCATCCTGAAAGGGGAAAGAGTTGGGTATAAGGCATGCAAAGAAAAAAAAATATACGCACAGTCAGAAGAACAATATAGAGAGAGGGAAGAGGCGGGAAATGCAGCAAAAAAATTGATACTTGAACAGCAGGAGTCACAGCACAGATATAGCAGGATTGGCGTCAAAGCAGGGAGAACTCCTGGGCATACGACGTGGAGAGATGGGAAAGAGAGTCTTTTGAGCATGGCTTCAGAGAGAGTGAGGATGAGGAATGCAGAGCGAACGGCGCTTTCTCAGTAAGTTTAGCGCTCGCGGGGAGTTAGGGGAGAAGGGGTTTTTCCCAGTAGTTTCCATAAGGAGCACCTTTCGTTCATGCTCATCCACTGAAGGCCGACCGAGGCTTACAAGCAAGGCGGTTGGAGCCGTCGTTCAATATGCTTTGTCTGACAATGCGGCAGGCAGGATTAGGCACCTGCATTTCTCAACAACGTCTCTTCCGGTCATTGATCCTGCCAACTGCGCTGGTTCATCTGGCCCACGCGTTTTTCTATTCGAGCTGTTTCAGCCTCTGTACGAGCGCCCAACGAGCGCGATACGTTCTCGAGACACGTTGAAACTCGGGGGGTGAGTCGATGTATTTCTATGATAATTGAATTCTTCTCTCTATACACCATTTTAAAAGAACGCTGGCGGCTATGATCTTGGACTATCGCCGTCATATTGAAATGCGGGATCACGCAGTTGTGCATTCACAGGCGGGCGAACGGCAGCTGTTTTCTTTCTAGTGTGCTTTAATTTCGGTGCTGCAGTGAGCATGACGTGAACTGTTATTGCCTGAGGCTAACTAAGTCAAGTTCGCTTAAAACACACGTCCGGAGAATCAGGGTAGCAACGAAGCCTCAAAAGCTCGTCAATTCTTAACAATGCGCTGGCTGCGCCTGTGATTGCCATTCGGAATTAGTGCTTAATTAACATTCGCAATCAGTAATAAGTGCATTCGAAACTAGCTATAAAGGAATTTGCCTTGAATGATTCCTGGATATTTATATTATGATTTAACACAGCGCGAAGAAAAAGTGCAACAGGATGCGCCGCCTTCAAGAGTGGGCATTCGCTCGGCACTGGGTCTTCCGTTGCTGATCCCATGTGTGCGTGCCAAAGCTTGCGTAGACTGATCGCACTCCCATCTTCAGTGCATACGTCCAGGGAATTGTACTTGCGCTTCAGAATTCACTATCTATTTCACACCGACTGCATCGATCACGGAAGATACATTGCTGGCGGTACAGTTCATATGCCGATTGCATCGCTTTGTCGGTCGTTAGCCGCAAGATTGTGATCGTATGATTGAATACTTTCGGATAAAAACAGTTTCCGTGAAAAGTTGCGTGCAAACACGCCAGGCAAATATGTATTGTGGCGCCGCCGTGCTATGGTGGGGAATTTAGGTAGCAAAAGTCGAGTGCTGATTAGACTATTGTATAATTTTGCATTATTACTAAAGAAAGAAATTAGTGGAATACATTTGCATACGTAACATGGCGAGATATGGAGGGTACCACTCCATGCGAATCAAAAACTTGTTTTGTGCAAGATCAGCATTTATAAGTGGTTGGCTGGTCCCTGTATACCGCTGTTTTTAGCCACATACTGCTGTAAGATGGTTCTGGCATAGGCACGACAAGCTGGTTCTGCGACAACTTATCATTATCTTATTAGAGCGAAGAAAGAATTTAGTTCCCTTAGGCTACCATTTGTGATTTAAATTACGGTGGTACGTTTGTTCAGTTCCAGGAAAGTTTATGCTGCTCGCAAGTATTCTGTACTTGTGAGCCAGCAATCAATGCACCAAATCACATGCAGCTTGCTGTGGCAAGTGCACCTAAGTGATGCTCACTTTTGCAGGCTGCATTTAGACGACTGAATGCGCACTGAATCAGCGCAAACAAAGGCTACAGCAGGGCTGATTTACACTTTATTTTAGGGCATATACATGCAGCTTGGAGCCGTGAAGCTTCCTTTTCAAACCTACATTTCCCCTTTGCACAGAGAACGAGTTAAGTGCCTTCATTTTCAGCCTTCGAATAGTCAACATCGGCAGTGTTCGTGCTATATGAGGACGCTGAAAGGCGGACTTACCAACGCCCTGTTTTTGCGCCTTCCTGAAAGTGTTTGCCTTTAGACCTCTTCCAGGATCTTATGAAAACCATGAACCTTAGACCTTTGCGAGACCTTTCCGGTCAGTTGGTCGCATAATCCGACCAGCGTGTATACGCCACTTTCCACAGCCATTCTTTCTGCGTTCGCTCACTGTTGCCCAGTGCTCAACGAGTCTGCCGAGGCCCAGGCGGCCAGGACAAGCTTTCTCCCGCGGTCACCCTTCCTCGTTTCCCTCTAGCTATCTTTCCCGCAATTTCTTTGCATTTGCTTCGTTTAGAGTGTCACAGTATTTCGGAGGAAAAACAAGAAGACACAAGGGAAGGAAAGCACCCTGAAATGGAAAAAAAAGGTGGACACAAGGCATGGAAAAAAAAGAAACGCACAGTCAGAAGAATATTAAAGACGGAGGGCAGAGTTGGCAGAAAGAGGGAAAAAAAAAGATACGTGAACAGTAGGCGCCACAGCTGGCATAGAGCGGGGGTGGCGTCGTAGCAGAGATAGAACTGCTATGTATAGGAGGATCGTAGATGGGAAAGAAAGTCTTCAAGCACCGCTGCGGAGAGAGTGAGGTGGAGGGAGAGACTACGAACGGAACTTCCTTGGTCAGTTTGGCGTTCGCGGGGAGTTAAAGGAGGTGCGTTTTCCCCAGTATCTTCCAGAGGGGACCTGCTTTGCTCATGCTCGTCCGTTGAATGCCGACTGAGGCTTGCAAGCAAGGCTGCTTGACCTATATGTTGAGCATGCTTTGACTAACAGCGCAGCAAGCAGGTATTGGCACCTACATTGCTCCTAATCGTCTTTTCCAATCATTGATAATGCCGACTGAGCTACGCGCAGACGTTTGCGCCGGTTCATCCCGCACACGTGTCTTGCAGCCTCTGTACGAGCGCGCAACTCTCACGATACGTTCTCGAGACCCGCGGAAACACGGGGAATGAGGAAATGCCTTTCTTAGAGAATTAAATACTCATTTCTATACACCGTTTTAAAAGAACGCTGCCATCTTGCATACGCAGCTTCCTCTATGATCTGGGGTATGTCGTGGCCGTGTTGGAGTGCACTATAACGCAGTTGTGCATTCGCATGCGGGTCAAAGGCAGCTGTTTTATCCATGGTGCGCTATAATTTCGGTGCTGCACTGCGCATGACGCGAAAAATGATTGCTCGAGGTTGAGTCAAACTCGATGAGGCATCTTCGCAGCTTCGTTTACGTAGCAACGAAGTTGCAAAAGCTTGTTGAATTGAAACAATGCTCTATCTGTGCCCCTGATTAGCATTCGGAAATGAGAACTAGTGCGTTCGTAATTATCTGGAATGGAATTTGCCTTCAATGGCTTCCTGCTTCTATATATTTTGATTCTACAAAGGCCAAAAAAAAAGCGCTACAGGCCGGCGGTGCCTTTAAGGATGGCCGTTCGCTCTGCACTGGGTCTTGAGTTTCTGATTACGAGTGCGTGCGTTTAGGCTTGTGTAGAGTGATCCCACTCCCATCTTGGGTGAATACGTCCTGAGAATTGCACTTACTCTTCAGAATTCGCTTTCTATTTCACACCAATTGGATCGATCGCGGCAGTTCCAGTTGTGACGGTACACTCCATACGCCGATTGCATTGCTTTATCGGCCGTTAGTCGCAAGACGACGATCGTCGGATTTAAATACTTTCGGATAAGAACAGTTTCCGTGAGAAGTTGTGTGCAAACACGCCAGGCACATATGTATGGTGGCTTCGCATTGTTTTGTTGGGGTGTTTAGCCCGCAAAAATTGAATGCATATTAGAGTATTGTATTATTTTGCATTGTTATTTAAGGAAGAAACTGGTGGAAGATAATTTCATATGCACAATAATGGAGTATGGAGGGTACCGCGCCTTGTATATTTACAGGGTGAATGAAAAGTTTAAAACCCATACGGTAGGATTTTCGACCGTATATTCTATAGCCACCAAGATATTCAGACGCGGAAATTATGCCTCTGTTTTTGAGGTTCAAGGATGCTGTAAATCCCCCAGTACATGGCCCAAAAGCTAACCTTTTGGCCTGGGAACTTTTGACGGGGGATACACATTACTCAGGAAAACACACTGAGAGTACATACATATATTCTAATCAGAAACTATAAGCGCATAAAGTGTGCACAGTCAATCTGATGTTATCAATGATTAAGTGTCGTAGTGTCCTTTGTTGATTATTCGCACTGTTCCAGTTGCCTTACGGCAATAGCTGATTCGGGTGGCTTAAAGGCTTTCTTCAGCAATTCAGCTTTTATACCGAATCGGCCGTGCGAAACCAAATGTCCTGAAGGCCGCAAGCGCTGTTTGCTCAGTGGCACTTTTTTTTGTGCAAGCTTATTGCTTATTGTTCATTAGCAAGAGCCGCTTTTATTAGTAGTCACTATACCGCTGTTATTAGCCATCGAGTTTGTTATTAGCCATCGAGTCACCATTTTTCTGGTGTTCGCCAACACTGTCGTCCGCCAAGCCGTGTTTTACCTCAAAAAGCACTTTTTTTGAAAATTACTTAGCTTAGAACATATACTGTTGGGATTCAGGTAGCAGCATCCCACCGCTGCCACCAGTTGTTGGGATTCAGGTAGCGTACGTGACTGGGCCGGAGAAGAGACGAGGACGATCGGAGGAAGAAAACTTGGAAAACTTTATACAAGGACTATATACATTATGTACAAGTACGGGCAAGTGAGAGTGCTTCTCAGTAAGGAGAGCGTCTTAGGAGTCGGGAGTCTCTGATACCTCTCAAGAAGACGGCTCTCTGGCATCGAACCAGCAGCTCCTTAAATACTCTTAAATACCTTAAATACAGATCCCTAGCTGAGGAATACAGTTCGAAGAATGATGTCCAATCACACGATGGCACTGATGGTACCACCCACGGCAGGGCGGTCCTGATGTTTCTTCGCTGCTCGGTCGAGGGAAAGAGAACAGGACCCGGTCACGTTGTCCTCCCCGCGGCTTCCAGGTGGCCGCGCACGTGCGTCCGGAAGGGCACCTGCATGACACAGGAATGCGGGCTGTCTCCCCGCAGGGGTCGAAAGAGCTTGGCTGGTGACCGGAACGCGGAGGCTCTGTCGCAGGTGCGGCACTCGGGCAATTGTTCAAATCCAGCGTGACTGAAGGGGACCACACTGATAGCGCACTTTCGCCTGGCGAGGACCCGAACGAATACGCTTATGGTCGTCGCTGGCATTCCTGTTGAACGCTATCGTCGCTATGGGGACGCTATCGTCGCTGCTTCCGGCATTCCTGTTCGAACACGTGGGGACGCTATTGTCGTCGTCCCCTCTGGCAGCCCTGCAGTCACGTCCACTTCGCCGAATTCCACAGCAGGAAGGAAGCGCGAGCACAACAATATATATAACCGATAATACATATATTACTTAATACGTATATAACCGCTGTTTCATTGAAGCTGATCAGATTTTTTAAATACACTATTTTTGAGGTAAAGAGAAGTTTTTGTGGCATAGAAATACCAGTATTGGCGGACGTCAAGAACGCGCATACAATTGTATCTAGTAAAGGCATTAACTACATTCTAACAGCAAACTTATTAGTATTACCGGTATACAGCTGGTCGCAATAAGAGGTTTGTAGCAGGCTAGTAGTGATTGCCATATCAATTTTTAAAATTTCGAAAATGCGATTACCCTCGGCGTTTTGGGTCGACATCAATTGGCTATTTTTACTACTTACGTGCACTGGAGGAGTTGCTTTGCCTGTTTGCTTTTGAAAAGCTCATGTTTTTCTGGCACGGTCGATGTATCCAGAATTTGTTGAGCCACAGCGGCGAAGGTAATCGCATTTTCGAAATTCTAAATAACGGATGTGGCTGTTGCTCACGGCCGGCTACGAATTTCAAGTTGCAATCATGGACCGAGCGGTATTAGTGTAAAAATCATCTATTAGAATATAGTTAATCGTTTTACTAGTTGACATGATTCGCCTGTTTTTGGACATCCGCGAACACCGGTAATACAATGGCGGAAAAAGATCGCATTAAGTAAAAAAATCCTATTTAAAAAAAATTGTGATCAGTTCCCCTGAAGCGCCCGGTAATATACAAGGTGCTTCACGTAGGACTTGCGGAATTTTTAAAAATAGGCTTTTTAGGTTAGAAGAGTGCTTTTTTCGGCATAGCATTCACAGCAGTGTAGTTCATCAGAGTTCAACAAAGACGTGTAACTAGCAAGCATGTTAACTAATACTAAAGTGTTAACTTTTTTACTGTCACTGTCATAATCCTTAATTTTTAAGAACGCGCGTAGACCACTGTAGGTGATATCATTATCAATTTATTGAATTTTAAAAACTTGGATACCCTTGGCACTGTGGCATAACAAATGGGGGGAAGGGGAGGAAGGAAAAAGAAAATCCATGACAACTTGAAAAGGCGATCTCCTAACATGGTGGCAGCTACTTGGAAGAAGCAAACGGCAGAAAACAAAAAGGGGGACGAGAAATTCCTATCTCCAGCACCTGAGGGCTTACGTTATAAGACCGGGGAGTTACCATCGAGGTGTCGTTCATTACCGCATTTTGGTGTCAAGCGTGAGGCGCTTGAACCCTGGGCCTCATTGCCCAGGTCTCAGACGCTTCACTGTACCGCTACCAACTTGAGACCGTGCCGAATTTCAACTGAATTTTTTACGGAGCCACACACATTAAAGCTAGCGCGCAAAAGAAAATAAGCAACCTAACGTACCTGCATCGAAATGACATGATCTCTGCAACACAGCCTGGCACACAGGCCAAGTTCTATTTGATTGGGGCCACGATTGGATAATGTGCAGAAAGAAAGGGTGCAGGATAACAAAAGGAAAGCATCAACAGGGCCATAAGGTAACCAAAAGAAGCGACCAGGAAAGAAGTAAATATAAATGTACGCTGCACAGAAAAAGGCAATATGATAATTGATGCTGTTTATTAAAAATGGCTGTCGAAATTTCATTCTCGTGCTGTGGTCCTAATCTTGTGTGTACCAGCGGTAGATCTGAAGATAATACCAAAGAGTTCCTTAGAGACAGTGTGAGGCATCAGTTTTGTTGTTTTTTTAATATAGTGAAAGGGGCTTGAAGTGCAATGTTTAGCTGCTTTTAAGACAAGTTCAATACTTGAGGTAATGGGCGTTTGTGTGTAAGTGGTGCGAGCAAACGCAATAATTCTCCAATTTTTGTGGTGCCCTGTTCTGTTGTATATTGCGGTAAATCTTAAAGAGGTTCCCGAGACCATAGAGCAGTAGCTGACTGCAATATTTGAGCCGATAAAACATACCACATGCTCCATACTTGCAGTTTGGCACTCTGCCATTCCATGATTATTTCCTGTTGCTTACAGCATGTACTCAGTATTTTACAATCAGCATAGCTATGCTATATTTGATTGGTACATTTGAAATGCATATTGAATACTTCCGTTTACTTTACTGCTAAAAAAATTATGCATACTAAATGTACATAAGTCTATCCAATATTATTATTGTTTTGTTGTTGTTAATGTCCCGATATTATATTTATGGGCAGCTACTACTTTGTTCCTATATAAATAACTGACTGGGGCTATGAGCGCGAGGAGTAGGATGAGTGTTTGTAAAGCTGTTTCTCTTGCTGTTTTCATATCTGCAATGACTTTATTTCTGAACATTGAAAAAAAAATCATTGGAATGATCCTTATGTGTAGTGCGAATCATCATCGTAATCAGCCTGACTAGGCCCTCTGCAGAGCATAGATAGGTTCATCTCATGTATCTCCAATTAACCCCGTCTTTTGCCGGCTGCGGGCACCGTATCCTTTCATGCTTCTTAATCTCATTCACCCCCTCCCCCTCCAATTTTCGGCCACCCTCTGCTACACTTGAATTATACCTTGGAGTCTAGTCAGTTACCCTTGAGGACCAGTGGTTATCTTGCCTTTGGAATGCGTTTCTTCTCCAAGCCCATCCGCCTTGGGACGTTAAACCCCACAAAGCGAATATTTCTTCCCCCTTGACTTCGACTCGGATGTCATTAATCCCCGTTTGTTCCCTCACCCACTCTGCCAGCTTCCGCTCTCTTAACGTTATACTTATAATTTTCTTTCAAATGGTAGGTGCGTTGTCCTTAACTTCAGCGGAACCCTTCTCGTTAGCCTACAAGTTTGTGCCCCATAGGTGGCTACCGGTAAGATACGGTTGCATACTTTTCTCTCGAGGGATATTGCTAAACTGTCATTCACGATCTGAGAGAACCTGCATATGCGCTCAACCCCATTTTTATTCTTCTCGTTGTTTACCTGTCAGGATCAGAATCAGTGGCCACTGCGTGCCCTACCTTTAGAACTTCCAGCTAATCTGTACCGAATGTGAACTGATGTTTTCTTGCGACACTGTAGAAAACTAATTTGAACGGACCAATTAGCGAAAATAATCAGGATTAAATCACAACTGATGGTCACGATCGCCAGCTGTTTTTGGACAGGAAAGGCTGGCAGCTAGCTCATCACTAAAATGTGAGACACCCTGTTTACGGCACGTTTCCTCAAAGTCATCATCCGTATCATCGTCTGCAAGCTCCTCTGGAGCTTGAACGTGTGTTCTGATACATACGTTGTGCGTTACAGCTCCAGCAGGCACGTCGTGTGGCGCCTATCGCTCCATAACTTCAAGAGCCTTAGTCAGGATAGACCTCGTTCCAGCAGTCCTTCATTAAACCAAAAGCTCGTTCAAGAATGCTGCGCCCTTTTACATGACCATTGTGAAAAAGGATCTCAACAGGGCTGCGTGTGTCCTTGAGGGGTGTTTTGATGCTGAATAAATGGCGCAGTTAAATTTGGATAGCCCGAGTCCTCTAAGAAGGCGTATCCCAAAAGTCGCTAAAGCTGCCTTTGTACACCGGACTGTTTCTGAATACTGTGGCGTTATGGACTCTGCCAGGGTACCCAGTGCAAGTATCTAAGAATACGCCACGATGGTCACACATTGCTTGTACTTGAATAGCATAAAAGTGCTTCAGGCAGAAATAGTCTTGGTGGATTGACTCAGGGGCTTCAATCCGTAATTCACCGATACCAATTGCTCCCACAAATCCATCGAAGCGGACATACCCAGAAAGGCCTTTAAATCCTGCTTCAATTTGGGGGATTTCATTTTGTTCAGGAAAGTGCATAATTCAGTCTAGGTGCCTGGTTAAGTGCTGTGGTGAGCATTCGGGAAGTGGTGGTCCTTGGAAAATCAAAACAAGCCTTCACCACATGATAGCAGGTTCCGCATGCGAGCCAGAAACCTAGAGGTAGTACATCTGTCTACTCCATCCTTGGGTGCTTGTAGGTGGTCGTCTCACAGCAGATTAATGCATTCTCGGAAGGACACTCGAGTGATCTTGAAGTGATGTTTGAAATCAAGCTCCTGATTGTCGGCGGTACTCAAGGAGTATTGATTTCTGTGTTAGACAGTAGTACGGACCTCTGCCTTGTGAAACAAAGAAAGCTCTCGTAATGCGGATTACAACGAGAATTGTCACAGTAACGTTGTTAAGCAATGTTGCAAGCCATTAAGTGCATAATTGCATTCGACACAATTCAGTGAGGTGTGCTGCTCCTGATGATCATTTTAGCCGGTACACTGGCCAAACTTTTATATTTTGCGCCTCTCTTTTTTAAACAAAATGAGTGCGTTTCATTCAAACCTCTCTGCTTAATTATCAAATATGGAATCAAATGGCAGTAAAATAAGGTGCTAATCTCTTCATGTGGACTAGCGCTGTTGCAAGCAGGCAAAAATATCGTACTTTCCAAAGCAAGTCGCCATGCCCCGTAATTTTTGTACAGCAATATCTCTTTATATGCCCCTGCACCGAAACTCAAATTCCTCTTTTACTCACCAGGGTTACTTTTCAATTAAAGCTGTTTTTTTATTGTCTGGTTCCACTTTTTTTCACAAGCAAGTTCTTCGTGCAGTTCGCCTGTCTTCCTCCGCTTAGATGAAAAGCGTGTACCGTGAGCGTCACATAGGCGTAAATACGCTCTGCTGAAACTGTCTGTTGCAGCAAAAATTAAGCAAGCTGTGAACAGCACGTTTTTAACTTGTTTTATAACAATTTCTAAAAAGATGACTGTGACTTTATACGTAAGTTTTAGTTTAATTTGTATGCTCCAAGGGGGAGCGTGAAGTATGTAGATATGAAGAATGTCGCCTTCCTAGACGTCACACTAGACATCTTATCTGACCTCTAGGGAACTGGAACGCTACCTTTACGTGTGCACATGCGTTTGCATTTATGCGAATTGCGTACATGGATAGATCGCTTTCCTAATCACTTCTATTTCCGTGTCCTTTTTTTCTTTTGAGTCTTATTTCTGTTCCTGGCTGGGACAATGGCATGGTGTCCATCCGCTAGAAAGAAGCTAGCGACCCCATCGTCATAATCACCATCATCATCATCATCATCTCTTAGTGTTATCCTATTGTCTTGCATAAGTTATAGGGATATCAGCTGGTCGAATCGAAGCGGGGTGTTGAATTCGTGCCAGAGCGGGCGAGTTGCCAGAAATCGACCACTGGAACTCGTGAACCTAGTCGAGATCAGCCACTGAAATTCTAATTAGCCTCTACGACGTAAGAAAAGTTGCTCCGGAACGACCAGTCGGATTCGCCATAATAGGACTTATCGCATTGCTCTTTTGGTGGTAAAATGTTAATCATCGAACTCTTACAACAACCAAGGGTCAGTGCCCTCTTCGCTTATTTTTGTTTTAAGCAGATCTTATTTGGAGAATTCCTTCCAGTCGACGTCGATTTCCTGGCACCGGTGTCCATCCAGAGGGCAGATACTAGCTTATCTTGTGTGCACTGGTCATAGCACGGCTCGCACAACAAGTGCATGCAGGGATGAAGCGCATTCCTCTTCCGAACCAGCCCACAGGCACTGCATACTCGATTCGCGGGAATCGGTGCAGCGAATTGCAATTGCTTCCAGTCGAGTAGGCCGCAGAATCCGACCAACGTGTAGGCACCACTTTACACAGCCATTTTTTCTGCGTTCGTTCAATGCTTCCCAGTGCTCAAAGAGTCTGCCGAGGCTGCCAGGATAAGCGTTCTCCCTCGGTCACCCTTCCTCGTTTTCCTCTAGCGCTCTTTCGCTCTCTATACATTTGCTTTGCACCTGCATGTGTCCTCAACGTCTGCCGACTGCGCAACATCTCGACGTCTGCCAACTGCGCTGGGCCGGAGGCTTGCGCCGGTTCATCGCGCCCACGCGCCTTTCTATTCGAGCTGTTCCAGGGTCTGTACGAGCGCGCAACGCGCACGATAGGTTCTCGAGACACGTTGAAACCCAGGGCATGAGGCGCCGTCTTTCGAAGGTAATTTCTTCTCTCTATAGTTTATTCCAAAAGAAAGCTGCCATCTTGCATACACAGCGCCGTCCATGATATGGACAATATTGTTGCCATGCTGTAGTGCGGGATCACGCAGTTGTGCATTCGCATATGGGTGAACGGCAGCTGTTTGCTTTCTAGTGTGCTTTAATTTAGGTGCTACAGTGCGCGTCACGCGAATAGTTATTGGTTGAGGTCAAGTGCAGCTCGCTGAGATCACATGTCCGGAGAATCAGGGCAGCAACGGAGCTGCAAAAGCTCGTCGAATCTTAGCAATGCGCTGGCTGTGCCTGAGATTGCCATTCGGTATTAGTGCTTAATTAGCATTCGTAATCAGTAATAAGTGCATTCTTAACAAGCTGTAAAGTAATTCGCCTTGAATAGCTTCCTAGATACTTATGATTTAACACAGCGGGAAGATAAAGTGCGACAGGCATGCGCAGAAGCTTGCGTAGATTGATCGCACTCCCATCTTCAGTGCATACGTCCAGGGAATTGTACTTGCTCTTCAGAATTCGCCTTCTATTTCACACCTACGGGTTCGATCACGGCCGATCAATTGCTGGCGGAAGCGTTCATACGCCCACTGCGTCGCATTATCGGTCGTTAGGCAACTCCGCGATCGCAGCATTGTATGCTTTCGGATAAAACTAGTTTCTGTGAAAAAATGCATGCAAGCACGCCAGGCACGAGTATTGTGGCTTCGCCGTGTCACGTTGACGAGTTTAGGTTGCGCAGATGACACTATTGTATAATTTTGCATTATTTAAGAAAAAAACAATGAAAAATATTTGCATACGTTCCATGGTGAGATATGGACGGTACCACGGTGTTGTGAATAGAAAGCATTTTGTTTTGTGCGACATCAGCATTTATCAGTGGTTCACAGGCCCCTGTATACCGCTGTTTTTAGCCACATAAGGTTGCATGATGCTTCTGGCATAAACACGACAAACAAGTGCTGCGGCAATTTATTATCATGATTTTATTGGAGCGAAGAAAGAATTTAGTTTTCTTTAGGCTCGCATTTGTGTTTTAAATTACAGCCGTACGTTTGTGAAGTTTATGGGAATTCTATGCTGCTCGCGCGAATTCCGTAATTGTGAACCAGCAATCCATGCATAAAATCACATGCAGCTTGCGGTGGCATGTGCAGATAAGTGATGCTCACTTCTGTATGCAGTCTTTACAGCGCCGCATCATGGAGGCTGCCATATTTGATCACGGGAGCACGCCGGCATTACACGCCTCCTGACTGCTTGGCGAGCGCCTCTTGCGACGGCTGCTACATTGGTGGCTCGGTTCCGACAGGCAGTGTTCCGGCTGATGCGGTTGGAAAGGAGTGGGCAGACGACACAATGGCTTGGCCAATGCTTCTAAGGACATGTGAGAGCAATAATTTTCATGACTTGAGGGGGGAAAACTTGATCGGGCTTCATTATTTTTATTCATATAGCACGGAGCCGCTCAGTTCTTCCTCTTCAAGCCTATAGGGATGGATCGCCTGAATGTTTGTGTTTGCATCCGCTGAAGGCTTTGCTGAATCTTTTTATTGATTTTGTCGAAAATGGCGGCATTTAATGCCCCAGCGGTAGCGCAGGTCGTTGTGTTATGTACCTGCATGGATACACAGCTCTAAAACGCTCACATGCCCATCGTACGCATTTGTTTACAACCTGTAAGTGGTACTTAAAACACCGAAAATATTTTCTGCTGGTTTTGTTAAATACAGAAAGGCTACAAAAATAAATAGACGCACAAATGTTAACTTTTATGGCATCAGTGTCATGCCCTGTAAAGCAGTCTTCAAGAGCTGGCATGCAGTGGTTTGGAAGGATTCCGCGATAGTATTGTCAGAACGGGAACATGAAAACGCGTTAATACAAGACGAAGCTCACTATTATGTCAGCCTCACATGTAAGCTTGTGGTACTCTTACGCTCGATATGCGGACATGAAAATGCTCGAGGTCTCGTTGGTGGTAAGTAATCAGCTTCGCTCTGAGCGCTGGCTTGCGGAGTCACTTTTAGGGACTGTGTCGCATGGACCGCGAGGAAGTGACAACCACCCAGTACGCCAGCCGTAACACAAATGCTATATTCGAATATAGTGCACGAAAACAGCGCTACTTGGAGCGAAGCTCAACAGTAGCACCAAGACGTCATGTAATACACGGAGTGACGGTAATCTTTGTCCACTCGCGCGGCTGAGCACTGCATAATCTGCACCAGCGGCATGATGGAGCGTGAGCCGTCCTTTTTTTCCGTACTTAATTCGTCCTCGGGTGGTCCTGTTACTATTGGCCGTACACCTTAACTTATGAGCAACGGGGTCTCGCTACACACGCGGACGCAACTGCGCAGCATCTGAAAGCACGAAGTGACGGTTTCTATGGTGAAACAGCTTGGTCATGCGGCTATGTTGTGCATTCACCTTCGTAGATTTTCCCAAGATGGAAAGCTTTCTTTCTATACTGGCTATCTAGCGCTGGAGAAGGTGCTTGTTGTGTTCGCCGGTGCGGAAAGGATGCATGCCGAACGTGCGCGATAGGGACAGCACGTACTTGTACAGTTCGCTTCCGTGATGATCGCAAACAGTCGCATCTCGCACCTTTAACTCTCTGTCGCAATCCTTGCAATCCACAACACAACATGTGTTTCCTCTGCCTTCCTACATCTTCGCAGAACGAACACATTGGGCAGCAACCCGCGATATTAGACAGTTTTAGCTGTGCGTAAGCAACGGCTTAGCGTACGCAAGGAGTTCGGGGGATAGTAGTGCGCAAGCATTGCGTCTTACGTGCGTACGCTAGCTAGCCGACTTTGTGTTGCGGCGCTTGCGTGGCTTGCGTACGTTAACGTTGACGAGATGGCTGCGCCCTGCTCGCCCGCTTCGGAATAAATACATGTCGCCGTTTAATTGGCAGCGGTTCGCTTTCATTTCGCCTACTGTTGCCCAAACGTAGCGGTGTAAACGATAACTAGCCCCTCGTTTTCAGACAATTTGTCGATTTTCAAGGTTCTAGGCCTAAATAAATGCAGTGTGTTTTCGCCGTGCCGCGCCCTACGTCGGAGTATAAACGCGCCTTGAGAGCAAGGCTGCTAGACCTGTATGTTAATCACGCTTCGATTAACAACGCGGCAGGCAGGCACCTGCAATCGTCTTTTCCGATCATTGACCCTGCCGACTTAGCTACGCGTAGACGCTTGCGCCGGTTCATCCCGCACACGTGTCTTGCAACCTCTGTACGAGCGCGGAACGCTCACGATACATTCTCGAGACACGCGGAAACACTGGGAATGAGGCAATGTCTGTCTATGATAATTAAATACTTCTTTCTATACACCATTTTAAAAGAACGCTGCCATCTTGCATACGCAGCTTCCTCTATGATCTGGGGTATGTCGTGGCCGTGTTGGTGTGCACTATCACGCAGTTGTGCATTCACATGCGGGTCAAAGGTAGCTGTTTTATCTATGGTGTGCTCTAATTTCGGTGCTGCACTGCGCATGACGCGAAAAATCATTGCTCGAGGTTGAGTCAAACTCGATGAGACATCTTCGCAGCTTTGTTTACGTAGCAACGAAATTGGAAAAGCTTGTTGAATTGAAACAATGTGCTTGTTGTCCCCTGATTAGCATTCGGAAATAATAATTACTGCGTTCGTAATTATCTGGAATGGAATTTGCCTTCAATGGCAAATATATATATATATATATATATATATATATATATATATATATATATATATATATATTAGCAGACAAGTTAAAGGAAATGAGGGGCCCGTTTGACAAATTTATTAAGGGAGCCAACAGTCACCGAAACCAAGGTGCATAGGGGAACGTTATTTTTTTTTTTTAATGTGTTACTCTTATCAGTGGGATAATATTACTTAGGTTAATAAATCGCTTAAAGAAAATTACTTATAAAGCAGCAGAAAAAACAACCATGCCGCCGGTGGGATCCGAACCCACGACCTCCGAATATCGCGTCCGGTGCTCTTACCAACTGAGCTACGGCGACGGCTGTCCAATCTGCTGCTCTCGTGGGTATTTATGTTTACTGGGTGTACAGTTTCCGCCCTCGCCGTTAGATGACGTTCTACGTCACGCTCGCGGTATTACAGGACGTGCTACGTCCGCCGCTATGGTCGAGGGTGGCGCTGGTGAACACTCTCAAGGCTCGCGTACACCCAGTAAACATAAATACCCACGAGAGCAGCAGATTGGACAGCCGTCGCCGTAGCTCAGTTGGTAAGAGCACCGGACGCGATATTCGGAGGTCGTGGGTTCGGATCCCACCGGCGGCATGGTTGTTTTTTCTGCTGCTTTATAAGTAATTTTCTTTAAGCGATTTATTAACCTAAGTAATATTATCCCACTGATAAGAGTAACACATTAAAAAAAAAATAACGTTCCCCTATGCACCTTGGTTTCGGTGACTGTTGGCTCCCTTAATAAATATATATATATATATATATATATATATATATATATATATATATATATATATATATATATATATATATATATATATTTTGATTCATCACAGGGCGAATAAAAAGCGCTACAGGCCGGTGGCGCCATTAAGGATGGCAGTTAACTCGGCACTGGGTCTTGTGTTTCTAATCGCGTGTGCGTGCGTGGACTGATCGCACTCGCACCTTGAGTGCATACGTACTGGGAATTCTACTCACCCTTCAGAATTCGCTATTTCACACCAATTGGATTGATCGCTGTAGTTCCAGTTGTGGCGGTACAGTTCATACGCCGATTGCATTTCTTTATCGGTCGTTAGTCGGAAGACTACGATCGTAGGATTGAATTGTTTCGGATAAGAACAGTTTCCATTAATAGTTACGTGCAAATACGCCAGGCGCGTATGTATTGTGGCTTCGCATTGTTGTTTTGTAGAGTTTAGCCCGCACGAATCGAGTGCAGGTTAGAGTATTTTGTTATTTTACATTGTTATTTAAGGAAGAAACTGATGGAAAACAGTTTCATATGTACCATGGTGGAGTATGGAGGGCACCGCGCCTTGTGTACCTACAGGGTGAATCAAAAGTTTAGAGGCCATAGGGTTGGATTTTCGAGCGTATATTCTATAGCCGCCAAGATATTCAGACGTGATAATTATGTCTGCGATTTTGAGAATCAAGGATGCTGTAAATGCCCCAGTACACGGCGCAAAAGCTAATCTTTTGATGGGGGATACACATAAGGCAGGCGAACATACTGGGAGTACTCACATATATTCTAACCAGAAACTGTAAGCGCACAAAGAATGCACAAGCGCTCAGATATTATCACTGAATAAATGTCCTAGTGTACTTTGTTGATAATTCGCACTGTTCCAGTTGCTTTACGGCAATAGCTGATTCAGGTGGCTTCTAGGCTTTCCTAACCATTTCAGCTTTTATACTGGATTGGCCGTGCAAGAACAAATGTCCTGAAGGCCGCAAGAGCTGTTTATTCAGTGGCAGTTTTTTTGTGCAAGCTTATTGCTTATTGTTCTTTGTGCAAGAGCAGCCTTTATTAGTGGTGACCATACCGCTGTTTTTAGCCACGTAATGTTTCACTATGGTTTTGTCATGAATACGGCGAGAAGTCCTGCGGCAATTTACGATCATGAATGTAGTAAAGCGATAAAAGAATTTAGTTTCCTTATGTTCCCATTTGTGTACAGCGGTTCGCTTCTAATTTCCAGGCAAATGAATGCTGCTCGGAAGTAATCTCCACCTGTAAGTCAGCAAGCCTTGCGTCAAATGATTGGCAGCACTCTGGAATGCGCGCTTTTGATTTGGTTCGGTTTAGGATGGTTTAAGGTCCCAAAGCGACTCTGGCTATGAGGGGCGCCGTAGTGAAGGGCTCTGGAAACTTCGACCACCTGGGGTTCTTTAACGTGCACTTACATCGCACAGTACGCGGGCCTCTAGAATTTTGCCTCCAACGAAATTCGACCGCCGCAGCCGGGATCGAACCCGCGTCTTTCGGGTGAGCCGCCGACTGACTGACTGAAAACATTATTTTCAAAATATATACAGGGAGCTAGTGGAGACGACGAGCGCCATAACCACTCAGCCACCGCGGCGGCCATGATGCCTACTTTTGTATACTGCGCGGAGACTGCTGAATGCGCACTGAAACACCACAAAAAAAAAAAGGCTGCAGCAGTCCCAATTTACTCTATGTTCAGTCATATGCATGCAGCTGGGGACCGCAAAGCTTCCTTTTCAAACCTAGCTTTGCCCTTCGCACAGAGAACGTGAGAAGCTCTGTTTCCATTTCCAGCCTTCGAATCGTCAACATCGGCAGTGTTTGTGCTAGATGAAGACGCTGAAAGGCGTGCAAACCAACGCCCTGTGTTTCCGCATTTATGCAAGTCTTTGCCTTCAGAGCTGTTTTACGCTGATTCACTCACTTTGGACGACGCTAATGACAAGCTTGAGGCTTTATGAAAGTTTTAACAGTACGGCTATGAGATACTAAGGAACTTGCGTTTTTTCCAGCAATAACACCTCCGTATCTGATAGCCGTACCGGTAAAGCTTTCATGCAGTTTTCGCCTTTTACATGTGCCGACTGTGTGCTTCGGTCACAAGATGGGTGTAGGTTTTATTTCTTGTTTTTATCTTGGTTTCTTGCATTTGTTTATCGTAGGGTTACCTTGTGTTTTTCATTTGGGTTTTTATGCTGCTGACACGTGCTGAATTTCGTGGCGCATGCTCACCGAGTGAGAGGAGTTTCTTCGACCAGGCATCAGTTGTTAGTGCTCTCTCGTGTCTCCTGTTCACCGTGTGTTTTGTGTTTTTTGTGCGCCGTTTTTAGGTGGATCGTTACCAACTGGCCCAACTTTATACTTTACTGAAATCTTGACCCCCCATAAAGAAGCATTACGAATTGATTTTTATCCAGTGATGAAACCGTGCGTCTCTCATTAAATTGTTTAGATCTCTTGCGGAGCGAAGAGCTGAACTGTTATACTTTTACAGACGACCTTGAATTGTCCGACTGTTCCTCAAGCAGTTTAACTGGATCCATTTTCCCGTTGTTTGCACATACCGAGCAAAAAAAATAAAGACAGCACGCGGTCACCACGCCGAAGGCCGCAGAGCTCTGTCTGAAGTTCGAGTCTGTTCGCTGAATCGATACAATGTTTTCCTTCATTATATATTCGTTTATACACGTTTTAATGAACCTACAGTTTTTGATGAATGAGATACGAGTGTGAGAGATATAGCTCGTTTGGTCTCAGTCCAGGTCCACAATATTGCCCGGCGATAGGACTTTTGAGGAATTCTCATCCTACAGTTTTCCAGCAAAGCACAAACTGAGGAAAGCTTCAGGAGGACATTAACCCATTGGTGCACTCCAAAGGTGCTCAGAATGTCTTCTTCCGGATAAGGACGTTCCGAGCATTCGAGGAAGTCCTGAGCACGTTTAGTGTTGCCTGGGTTATGTATACCTCCAACTGTGCGCTCGATAGTGGGACCAAATTTTGGCACTCGTCTGAAGATATCAAAGGACTGTCACATGACCTGGAAATGTTTTCCAAAACCTCGTTAAGGGTAGTTCGTTCGGACGGTACAATTGAGAGCGAAAAGTTTTTATACGAAAGATTGGAGGGGGCCCGTCGAGCGCGAACTCTGCTGCGTTTGGCATGGGAAGACCCCTTTAAAACTTCCGACGGTTGGGTCTAAATATCATATTCGCAATTCGCTTTGGAGGTGATTGTTGATTTAAATTGAATTGCATTGTTTTGAGCCAAATTCCAAAACTCATTAGGAAATTAAGGCCTCATAACTGACGAGTACATTTAGTGACGGGATATCTCGGGGATAAACCAAAGCTGTAAGAGGCTTTGCTGTAATGAGTAAGCGCCTGAAAATAATCGCTCTTTTTAAGCTCTAAATTCGGCCTCACAAAAAGTTATTTGATCGATCATAGTCCCAGATATATGATTCTCTACGAGACATAAAAACAATTTTATTTCGCTATAAGTCTGCTCGAAACAAAAGTGATGCGTAGTGGTCAGTCGATATAAACAAAGGTGACGATGCACTTAAAGTTCCTTGAGGTAAGATTTGTTCCATAAACAACACTGGCCTTCAGGCGTTTTCACGACGTCCTTGTGGCCCCCATCATGCAAGTACGACTCACAAAATCAACTCCAATGTCATCCGGAGCTGGTCTTGATGCACGTAGCCGTCACGTACAAGGTCAAACAGATTAAGGGACCCTTCAGTATGATAAAACGGCTCGTTCGATGTCTCTGTGGGCCTTCGTGTGAATGCACATGAAGGGGAGGGTTTAAATTCCAGCTGCCGTTTTGTAAATTCCTTCGGGTGCACCACACTAAGCCTAAAGCTGTGTTGGAATGGCCATTGTACAACGCCGTCCATGTTGCCCCTGTGTAGCTGCAGCCCCAAATAAAGCGACAGAGACTGACCACTTTTCGCAAACAGAACCGCAGGAGACATGCGGTAGCCGCGCAGGTAAGTTGGCTCGGTTTTATATGGAGCGCATCCGTGCGCCACAGCCCTACCGTAAAGCAATTGAAAGCCTTTGACACAAAAATGACGCTCTGATCTTCCGTGTTCAGTGCGGCAAATCAGCCTGTTCAAGGAGGCCAACTCTTTTTCGATTTCCTTATTTGCACGCTTGATTTCATCGATGGTTGCATCAAACCATGAATTGCAGTCATTTATCTGTCCGGTCGGTCTCTGTAATTCACCTTTGATTTCTCTTTGCAAAAAAGTTATTGTGCTCAAGAGACTGCCGACGTCCTCACTTCCAGAGATCGAGGATGCTTCCAGCTCCTGCTTAGAAGCGGTTGTTTGGGGGACACTTGCGTTTGATGTGCCTTGGCCATCTCGGGCTCCCTGAAAATTTTCCTGCTTTATAGTCATACGGACGGCGTTTACGCCTTGAGAGATTTCGTTCGGTCGGCCGGCTCGTGTGTTGCCAATGCTAAGCAACTGCTCCAGAATTGCCCTGATTTCGCTTGTGTGCTGATCAAGGGCTCTCCCCAAAGCTGTCAAAAGAGACTCATCTTGCCCAGTCTGCCCTCCGTGCTCTGGAGCAGGATGACGGGTTGCGAGACTTGAACAGCCCGATCTGAGGTGCGCACACATGTTGTTGCAAAGAACTGGAGCCAAGCACTCTGGGCATCGAGCAGAGTGGTGTCGACAGTGAAGCTGGAAGTGTTGGGTGATGTTCGAGGCAGCCATTATGGCAGTGCAACCGTTTGCTTCATTCCAGCAGCAGACCTGCATTTAAAGAGCTAAGTATTAGTTATTGAAATTACAAAAGATACAAGTGAGAAGAACAATAAAACATCTAGATGGGACTTCGTTGTCATCCCTGGTGTACGGCAATGATGCAAGATAGAATATAAATAAAAGTGTCTCCGCCACCCTTGTTTGGGGCGGGAGAAAGACGATGAATTATGAATGACTCAAGTTATATGAATATGACAAAGACGGACACAACAAAAATTAAAAAGAGATCACAATCATATTCTTGATTGGACGAAAAGGAGTCAGGAGTTTAATAAGAGTGGAATGTTGCCGCATTTCCTCCGTTACAGTGAATGATCGCCGCTAAATTTCGCCGTATTTTTTTTTCATTCTGCCACTAGCACACACAAGGCCACCTCTCTGCAGAGTCGAACGAACAATACTCAGTATGCGAGGGTTTGCGGTGGCAGTCACAGCTCGACCATTTTTCTTTTTGGCGCAATTTTCTTTACTTTCTTGAAAGTCACAACGTATTGGCGGTAGAATTACCTAACCACCCTGCAGAATATTGACGAAACGTTAGTGATGTTCTGTGCTTAGTTTTGAGGTCATGACCCTGTCGACCAATCCAATTTTCTCGACACGCTGCAGCCGATGCCCGGTTCTCCGCTGAACAGGACCCCTTAACGCTTTCGTATTAATATTTGTCCTGAAAATGCAGATCTCAAGTGCGAACGCTTCAGAGACTGCTTTTTTTAGGATGCTGTTGAGGCTGTGTACTTTACATTGGCAACTCAGGCAGCACTTGCAATCGGGCCAATATTTGAAATGTATTGGCATAGGGCGGTCCTAAAAAGGACTTGGGACGATTACTGGGACGATTACCTTTACTGCTTGGGAAAATTCCCGATTAGCGAACCATTAATTTGGCATTTTGCGCAACCGTGCACCTACTGCTGCACTGAAAATCGGTTTCAGCCGACTGGGCGCTAACTTCTATACACCTTTAGCATACAGTGTATAGTGTTATTGTTACCGGAGTAACTGGAGCCCGCGCGCAGCCAATAGGGAGTTTTTGTATAGCGTACGCAGACATACGCAAAGGCATAGCGTACGCTATTAAATAGCGTGCTTCGTAGTGCGCATGCGCCAAACGCTATTCCAAATTGAGGTTTAACGTACGTGTGCGTTACGCACGCTGTTACTCGAATTTAGTGCGCGTGCTCTTGCGTACGCTAGGAAAAATAGCCTCGTCAAGATGGCGGCGTCCGTCACCCGCTTCGGCGAGAATTCGTTGTGTTGTGTTGTGTTCGGTTTAATGGCGCATAAGCGACTAAGGCCACCATGCGACAAGCTCAAAGTATGAAGAATGGTTTTCTGGAGATTTTTAAAAAGATATAAAAATTGGCGGTGTGCAAAAGCGGAAAGAGTTATTCAGTTATTCCTCGTTCACCTGGTTTTCTTTATCTTTCCGAGCGCATGAGCCTGGTTCCCCTCACGGTCCACGTTCGTTTTGGTCGCCTAGGTTTCTTTCAGTCGGAAGTTAGTGCCTGTGTTGTCCGTCTTTCTTTGTCCCTTGTGCCGTTTTTTGCGCTTCCCATATACCATGGATCATCGTTACCGACTCGCACAAGTTTCCACCCTTGTGAAACGAGGAGGAAACAGGAGAGTAGTCAGAAAGAAGATAGGAAAAAAATAGATTGAGAGGAGGACAGAAAAGGCGACTGCCGATCGGGTCGGGTCAAGCCTCGGTCGGGCCAAGCCAGAGCTGCCGTCTACAGGAAGCTGGGGCCAAAGTGGTGCGTTGCCTCCACCGAGGGGCTTTAAAGGTCCAAACGCTCGCCATCGGCTCAACTACCAGGATCCCCATTTTCCCAAGAACACGGCGATGCCACGCACGGCGAAGCGCGGGTGCTCAGGTCCGTGGTGATGCACCGTTCACCATCATCCCCCTGCGGGGGTCTCCCTGCGGATGCTCGGGAACCCGTGGTGTCGCCACTCACCAACGCCTGCAAGCTGGAGACGCCCCCACTGCGGGGCTCGGCGAGAATTCGTCAATGGGTGCGTTCCAATTCCTACTTAGACGTCTAGCCGTACAGGCGCCATCTTTGGACGCGTTCCATTTCTCACGAAGCAGTCCAAGAAGACTGCTTCGCCGAAGTCAACATCAATGCAGGCTAACTTCCTGTCTAGAGATGGCGGAGCTGACGTACGCGGAGCGAGTCGTGCTCTTCGTCAGCGTCGGACTGCAGCCGGAGTATGGATCGGCACCGTCCTTCAAGTGTGAGTCATTCCTTTAAGATGGTACGCAAAATAGTTGGCTAATTAAACAGTCTTCGTGGACGTGCGATTCCTAGCGGTGATTCACGCAGGAGAGAATCGAGTGGTTGAAAGATTTGCTATAGCAGCGGAGGCGGTAGTTCTGCTTACATGGTCTGTTTATAATCTGACGATGCGGGCTCTTAGCGCCTTGATTTTATGAATTAAAACTCGTCGCTGTCGTTGGGCTCTTCGCCGACGTTAAGACGGCTGGCGTAACTGTTTACAAATGTGTTTTTCGGTTGCTATATTAGCTGCATCAAATGTTTCGTGCACATTATCTCTACAGTCTCAGAACAAACACACCGGCGTGTTGCGAATTGATTTTAGTCGGTGCAGGATTAAAGCTCGCTGCTGTATTCAGGTTTTTGGCCGCCGCTGAGTACTTCGTACGGCAGACAGCAGGCTTAATGGCACGCATGTGTTTTTCTGTTGCAGTGTCACCTTTCGCGCATATTAATTTTGTGTTTACGGTCTTTCGTATTCTTTTTTATGTTTACAGGTTCGCCTGGATGAGCACTTTCGAGGAGCATTGTGCTCTTGAGGACAACAACAATAGTGCCAATAATAAAAGAATAATGCATATGTCTTTAGCGTAGTCTTCGGACTGCGGACAATACGGTCTGCTACAAGTAGACTGACTGATAGGCGCTGCCACCAGTCTGATTCGCCAGTAAAATTATTGCAGCAAAAAATATGCGAACTGTTGAAAACGCGTTTTTGATGATTGTGATTGCAAAGTTTAAGAAAAATTGCAGTATAACTGTCCATAAGATTTAGTTACATTTTTATGCGGCGAGGTGGCACGAGCAGTAGACAAGTTACAATATGTGGACATGTAGACGGCTTCCTAGACGTCACACTAGACGTCTTGTCGGACGTCTAGAGAATTGAAACGCGCTCAATGGTATTCGATTTTTAGGCATAATCATTGCCTTCAAATGGCACACGTGATATTCGCATTGCCTGCCCTCGCGAACAGCATAACGAATGCGGGATAAACTTGCCCAATTCACGATTCAGTGTAACGATTCCGCCGTTCTTAACCATAACAAGACATTGCCGACTGTGAATTGGCTGAGTTTGGATTTTTACGACAAGATATTCATAGCCTTGCCAAACGCAGTCGATTCGGCGGTAGACAGAAGGGTCCGAAACACCTCGACATGTTTTTAAAACAGCGCTCGGTTCAGTTACTTCAAATAAATTAGGCCCTGACTCGACTCAACTGGTGATGAACTGGCGATCTCCGCGCTACAACCTGGATAACCTTGGCTAAGTGTGAAAAATTTTCAAAATATTTTCACACTTTAACACCACATGGCGCCACTGCGGCCAGGGCTATCGTTGCGTTCGGTTTTGCATACGATAAACTAAATGTGCTCATGCGATTTCCAGTGTAACCTCCCGCTAAATGCTTGCGTATAACGTGCGTAAGCGCTCATAGGCTATACTAAATGTCTCTAACATCCGAGCACAAATCGCTTTGACGGCGCCAGATGGCGCCAGGTAACCGACAGCTGAGCGCACGCCTGCAGCATCTGGACAAATTGGCGAATGCTTATCGGCAGTGGGCTGGCTCCCGGTGCTGCGGTAACGGTAACATGGTACACGATATGCTCAAGGTGTGTCTATTTACGAACTGTCCACGCGATGGTTACAGTGGTAGGACGCATGCCATGAGACAGCATCAGGCGCCACACCGGGTGTTTGGCGCTCATTATTTGGACAGGTTTTTTGTATAATTATCAGTTCGTACAATTCACTTAGAACTGCCAAGATTTTAGATAATTTCCATTTGACTTTACAGTGCTGTGCACAGAAGCACCCTTTATTCACAGTTTTTTTCTTATTTCTTAAATTTTTTTTTCAGAAATTTGGCTTCCCTGGACGCGCTGTATATTCCAAAAAAAAAGGCGATCGAAATTGAGACCAGGAAACTCCTCCCACCGGTAGCGACCACCATATTGAATGCTATCGTGACGTCACCAGGGAAAACACGAAGCAACGTCGTCTGCTCTCGTAGCTGCAATGTGCGCAGCGAGGTCTCTTGTTCGCTGTACTTCCGCGGGTGATCGAAGTAGCAGTCGTCCCCTATATATATGAGTGACTGGTGCCGTAAAAGCGATAATAATGATAACGCAGTTATTCTCCGGAATGTAGGTATAGGGTCCGGTTACACTAGACCGATGGGACAGCGATCGGCGGTCGGCAGGCTGGTCGGTATGCAAAGGCCATCGCTGACGCACTGGTCTGTCAAGCTAGACCAACGACGACATCAGCACGACCAGCTGCCCCGTATCGCAGTAGTGTAAAGAGTCAGCTTAGTGGGAACCAGAAGAGTGTGATAAGGGACTACCCTGACAGCGCATGAATGCGGGCCAATATTAGGAAGCCACTGGCAAAGCGTGGCCCTAAGTAGGCCCAGAGTTACCAATGAGCATCTGATATTGGCTGTGCCATCATAATATCACGGCTATAACGTGCAATGTTAGCCAGAATAGGTTAAGGTCTGCCAGGTCTGCCAGGAATAGGTCTGCCAGAATAGGTTAAGCCATTTTCAAAACCTGGCTATCCTGGGCCATTTTAGCCAGAGCTCTCCCACTCTATGCCAGAATTGGCTAAGCCATTTTCGAAACTTGTCTCTATTGGCCTTGGCTTGCCACCCGTAATGCAGTGTTAAATATATATGGCGAACACTGTACCGTCCATTATATTGGGTAGAAGATTGATTTTGTTGCCGAGTACACTCTCGGTAGCCTATAATTAACGCTTTAAAACTCGTTTAAGCTCCATGGCTTGGTTTCGCCGGGTTCAAAAATTTGAAATTTATTCATTTTTCCCTTACCGAATACTTTCGCAGTATGTGCGTGATGTTGGATAAACAAGGAATATTTTCCGACTGCGCAGTTGGACATGAGGATAGTTATGAAAAAAAATAAACTCAATGAAACCAAAGCTGTCAGCAGATCGCGCCGTCCAGAGGGAGCTCTCGTACAGGAGAAACTAAAGGAGAAGTATAGTTCGTATGACATTCTATAAACTTAAGAGCTTTACAACTTATTGGACCTGATGCTAGCCACGGCTACATACGCGATGTACATGCACCAGCGACGATGTGCTTTCATTCGGTGCCTGAGCATAGAACTTATCGGCGAGGCAAGCGACACGGGCAGCAAACGCAGCACGACGGTGCCGCTCGTCGCCGTCGCCTGGGCTTGTGCGGCCGAGCGAAAGCTTCACGCCCGGTGAATAGACGGCCCGAAAAACTGCGCTTGTGTACCTTACCCGTATCGAAAATTGCGAAACGAGCGGCTGCTTTTCATATCTCCCCACTTTCTTAGTAATCAGCGGGGAACTCCTGCCAGATGCTTGAATTTCGGACGACGGTGGACCGCCGGCCCCTTTCGTGACGAGGCCTAGTGAGTGTGCAGCATTCGTGCGTGCGAGTTCCGCGATTGCAGAGAGCGAATTCGCAAGTTTTAGCGCCTGAAAATAGCTGTAGAACGTAGTTTTCGCTACAGTGCCCTAAAAGCGACGTCTGCCTATATCGCAGGGGGCGAGTAAAATAAGCGGAAGAGCCGATATGTGACCCGGTCTGCACAGCATATGCTGAAGGCAGGCGGCAGCAGCCGTCGGCGTCGACTGTGGACAAGCAATCTTTGTTGTTTTCATTGATTCAGGTAACTCCCGAACGTATTTTTAGCTAAAGCGCTTTCAAATCAAATACTAATGACATAAGAGGAATCAGATACAATTAGCAGGAAGCGCTGGTCCTATGCAGCGCTTATTGCAGTGTTACCATAGTGTGTAAATGAGTAAAACTACAACTTGTGAGCAATACTACGTAATATTTATGATAAGGAGAGCCCGCCTTGTGTTTTATGCTAAGCAAACGAGCAGTACTGTTTGTGCACAGCTATGTAAACAGCCCTAGCGCGGGCCTGCAGCTGTCGGGATCGTCGCATTCCAGGCCACAATGCGCACGCACAGTAACGCTAAATCATGTACTATTATTTTCAAGCACTCATTTAGACGGCGGCGACTATTCATCGGTGCGGGCAGTGAAAGCATTTCGAGTCGCTCAGGTTTTTGCGAGCGGCTTCGTTCTTGCAAAAGGGTTCTACGAGCCGAAGGGAATGTATGTTCGAGTTGCAAATGCACACATGCAGCTGGGAAGTCGTCTCATTCGGCACTTTTCACTGCTCCTTTCGTACCTCAAGGTTACTATTGTGCCACCTTGCGATAATTTGAGTTTAATTATCGAGCCCAAGAATAGCGGCCAAGAAATTAGCAGCTACCAAACGCCGCGGCTTTCACGGCGCACGTCGGGGTAGGCATGCACGACACGTGCCGCTTTTCCCATACGAGAGAACTTGACTGCTCAAAAGAAACCACACTCATAACATAAAAATAACATGCTTATGAGC
The DNA here is from genome assembly GCA_030143305.2 of Amblyomma americanum. Lineage (NCBI taxonomy): Eukaryota > Metazoa > Arthropoda > Arachnida > Ixodida > Ixodidae > Amblyomma > Amblyomma americanum. The sequence goes on from JARKHS020030007.1 coordinate 69,452, forward strand.
GTAAATGATAAAGCAGGTGTCCATCGATTTCTGCTTCCTTAACAATCAGAAAAGGGGTGCCACGAGCAAGTCCGCTTTCTCCAAGGATCACTCAGCTCGCGTACTTAGCCGAAGAAGCCTTCCGAAAAGAAAACACGTAAAATGCATTTTATTTCGATAAGCTCTCCAGGTGCCTCGTGCTTTCGCTGGTGAAGTTATGTCTGAAAGACCACCGTCTACGGTGTGCATGCAAGCACCTCAACAGCGCGCAGCAGACGACACGGCGCGGGTATGCCGCTCTGACGTCAGCGATCAGAGGTTGCCACACCAGCAAGCAGTTCGCAGAAGAAACGGAGAACATTCGTTTTAAAAATATTTACCGCACAGAATCAACTGAAACTTAGGGGAATTTTAATTTAGCCATTTGAGAATTAAACGCGATAAGCAGCGTATGCGTGAAAATAGGCTGTAATGACCCCTTTACGTCTGCACTGCAGCTCCGCCCACTTTTAGGACCGGCGCACAGAGTTACTCCACGACCAAAAAGTCCGTTGTTAAAACTTCTCTTGTCACCTAAACAAGATGCTAATCACGAGAAAAAGTTCTAGAATTTTGATACCTGGCTTGTTTAATTAAGTCAAATATTACGAAGCTTGTTACGTTTACTTTCGTGACTGGCTAGCGGAGTGATACAGTACGCCGCGGAACGTGGCCCAGTGTTGACAACTGCTGTTTTTTTTTAAGTTGTATCCCACTATAGAGTGAACAAACGCCGCGATGCCGCGAAAACAAAGCGAAATTTTCAGCAGGTGCTTGGTTACAGAGAATGTTTGCTCGCATTTGAAGGCGCATAGAGCAACAAACTGCCACGGCGGTCGTGTTGTCCCACTAATAGATCATCTGTGCGCTTGATCGAAGGCAGGCAGAAAAGTGTGATGAACGCTGGAGAGCGCCGCGTGTTGTCGAAAAAGGGAGAAGCTTGTAACAACTAAGTCAGGTGCGATGTAATTGAACAAACGAATAAAAACGAATACTAAACGAGACTGCGAAGAGCTGGAGATAACAGTTAATTTAGAATCCCTAAATAATCAGCGATTCGCTGATTACATTGCCTTGCTGAGTCATTCAGGAGTTTAACTGCAAAGCATGATCAATGATTTAGACAGGCAGAGCAAACGGTTGGTCGAAAAATTAACATGCAGAAGACCAATGTAATGTTTAACAGCCTAGCAAGGGAACAGAGGTTCACAACTGGAAGCGAGGTGCTGAAAGTGGTAAATGAATACGTCTATTTAGGCCAGGGAGCGACAAGTGATTCCGATCATGACAGGGAACTAACCAGGATGATAAGAATGAGGTGGAACGCATATGGCAGATTCTCTCGGATCATGAATAGCAGTTTAGCACTGTCACTCAAGAGACAAGTGTATAACAGTTGTATCTTGCTTGTACTCACTCACGGGGCAGAAATATGAAGGCTAACGAAAAGGGTTCAGCTTAAGTTATGACAACACAGGGAGCCAGGGAACGATAAATGATAGGACTGACGTTAAGAGACCGGAGGAGGGCAGAGTGGGTGAGGGAACAAACGCGTGTTAATGACATTCTAGTTGAAGTCAAGGGGAAGAAATGAACATGGGCAGGGCACGTACTGCGAAGGCAAGATGACCGCTGGACCTCAAGGGTAACGGAGTGGATTCCAAGGGAAGGCAAGCGTCGCAGTGGGTGGCAGAAGGTTAGGTGGGCGGATGAGATTCGGAATTTTGCAGGCATAAAGTGGGCGCAGCTGGCAAAAGACCGGGTTATTTGGAGAGACATAGGAGAAGCCTTTGCTCTGCAGTGGGTGCAGTGAGGCTGATGATTATGACGCGAGATGGCTTGCTGCATTGAATTTTCCAGCTGGTGTGGCTCTATTGATTACTCGTAGTGTTCTCATTCGCAGGCGGACGTATGCGCACGGACCACATGAATCTGGTGGGAAATGTGTACGTCACAAAGCAGACTGTATTACATATGTTGGAATCTTACGATAACGAAGCGCTTTTCCATCTCTGGCGATACCAATTGTCGCTGTTTGGATTCGCCACACGCTGACATATTAGAACACTTTGGCGCTTGGTAGTGTCTATGCTTATCGGAAGATATCATGTAGCGAATAATCCTTGCGGGCTCTAGGGATTGCTTTTCCTCTGCAGAGTGCACAAAATAAATCTTAGAGAGCACCGATGAACGAATGGAATTGAATTTTCGACCCCAATAAAACGGCTTCGCCGCTATCGTGTTATTCCGCTGATGAATTTTTTTGCGATGCCGGCCAAGTTTTTATTCGCGATTTTCTTCATATTCGGAACCATCCGTAGGCTAAGCTTCGAGAGACTTCGATTAAGTCATTACTAGCATCTCAGGACGGGACTGAGGACAGGAAGCGCTGAACGCTACCACCTACAGAAATAAAGAAGTCAGCCCTCATATTAGCAATTCTGATTTGCAGGAAGCTTGCTTAAACTGCAAGAGTAAAAGAAACGTGCTCGAACAGTCACTGCTTCACTGCTCAACGTTTAAACGCATCCCTGAATAGCGTGACATTCACCTTTTGTTACATGAAGGCGTCGTGCTGTCGTCCGCTTGCGCGTAAACTTTGTCGCACGTACGCAGCTCTTACTACGCCCCAAACACCCAATATAACAATTGAGATACCTGTACTGTTCGACTTCTTCGCTCACCTGTTCATTAAGCAGATGTTCGGCAGTGAAGTGCGTCCACTCTATGTCCTTTTCCGGGCACAGCAGGCCGTCCAGGGGACAGAGTCGCTTGCCGCCCTGTGTGCACTGCTCGTAACAGGACTCGCAAAGGACGTGTGGGCAGGGAAGAACCGCCGTCTTTGTGCGCACCAGTCCGCAAGCACTGCACACTCTGACGCATGGAAGCGGCTTCACGAAGTGCACAGGCCTCCAGTCGAGGTCGGTGGTGAACCCGACCAGCGTGTAGGTCACTTTTCCAGGAGGCATTCTGCCTTGCTGTCGTCCTAGCGCTAAACAATTGTGGGAATGCTCTGCCCGCCCGCGAATGCTTCTTCCGCTATATCTGTCTCTCCCCCTCTCCTTCGGTTTTGTTTTTTTGCCCGTCGTCGAGGCTAAGATTGCCGTGATAGCCACAGCAGACACCTCTTCCGGTTCCTTGCTACGTGGTGTCAGCACTTTCAGGTCACTTTGCTGAGTACTAATGCGCAGGCGTGTGCATGTACACTCCTAAAATGGTGGCTGGTTGAGCACCGAAATTTTTATCACAACGTGAAAGAGAGAGGAGGTTTGACCTGGGGCTTTGTTAAGCACGTGTTCGTGTTTCATTTTTGTTTTTCAGGTACTGTATTTCTTCAGTGAAAATTGCGCGGAGAGGGGAGCGAGAAACAAAACGCCACTGGCCTTTCGTTACACCTCGATGGCTTTTTTTTTTCTGCAGAAAAAAAAGCTTCCCTTTCCAAATTAGAAGTCATGTCGCAAGCTGAACTTTTTGTTCCGGGACTTGGTCCTTAAACCGCGTTGCGTAGCCTGATCGTTGAAATATAAAGCAATGAAAACGCGCCCTTCAACGATTTATTCAAGCCCTCAATTACTCTCTACAATTATAGAATAGAAATGCTGCAATATCGGTAATATGATTGCAGTCGGTGCCTTCTGTTTTGGCACATGATTATTAGCCGTCAAAGGGAAGTCATCGATTTCAAATATTGGATGGACCGTGGTATGCTGTATCTCTGCTTTGTGAGTTTGCACTTTAGCAGATCTCGGGTGTTTAACCTCGTTGTGTCTCTGTTGATACTGCGGAACTTTTACCCAGGAAGGCTGAAAAATAAGTGCCGCCTAAGCGCGCTGCAATGGAACGTAATTTTACAGCACTGAATATTCCTGCGCACCAGCTGAGGTCGACACCCGAGTCTGCGCAGCTCTAGAAACCCGAACCGTGCCGACAGGGAAGGAATTCATGGGAGGGTGAAAGAAGGAAGAACATGCAAATTTCTCTTTTGGAGTGAAAGCTCTACTCCTCGAGCGAAACTGCCAAGATCAAATCTTATGCGTGTTTGACTTTCAGCTGGCGGAGCGGAGGTGTGTCCTGTGACGTCACGCCACGTGACCCGCAGCGGAGAGTCGTCGCGCAGATGCGGGCGGAGCCTCTCCGCTGCAGTACCACATGACTAACGGGGTTTAATCATTGCTTCTCCGACGCTCCTCGCTCATTCTTGCCATGGACGAAGCCCGCGCTTGTCCGATCGCAACAACTCTTGACCGCATGACGTAGCATGAGCTGTCCTGAGCCGGCGAGTATCAATTGCCGCTGAGCAGCAATTTCGGTGTCCTTCTCCACGGCTATACCACACTGGCAAACGTCCCGCTATATGTATACCCCCCACGGATACCTCTGGGCATGCGCACAAAATGAGAGCCGGTATCAAGCGCCTCCGCCGCAGCGTCAGACTTGGCTACTGCGCTACGGTGGCCCACAGCTGCGCACAGCTGGGCGGCGGCTCCGGCGCGCCACCTGTGCGCCATGTGACGTCACTGCTCCTCGCGCATGCTCAGCACGGCTATCCAGGAGCTACGCGAAACTTCTCAACCTCGGCCTGTGTAGCTCTCGCTTAAAAATGGCTGTGATTTAGCTCTGGTTAAACCTGGAGTGACAGCTGGCTTTGTGGAACTCGCTCAGTCGAATTGCAAAGTCAGTCTTTCGCCGCTGCGTTTCGGTTGGTGTTCCTTCATAATCTTCGTTCCTGGACGTGGATTCATTCTCTCCCCCTCTCCACTCCTCCCCCACACAGTTTTGCCAGCGCACCGCGCCGCCAGCAGCTGCAACGGCGGCCGCGGCGCCGCTACGCTGAAGGCTCGAAATGCTAGCGTAATGTAGGCGCGCAGCGCGCACACAAGCTGCGTGCTCCGACGTCACTCCGCGCATGCGCACAACTGACGAGGCGGGCAGCGTCTGCTCTACCGTTGGGCGCAGCGGCGAGGCCCGTGGCGCTCACACCAGCTGGGGGCTATGACGTCACTCCGCGCAGGCGCACAGCTGTCGGAGCGGTGGTGGCACGGCTCAGCGCGCAGCCACGCTGACCTCGCGAATTGGCTGGCGTAGGGCAGCTGTAGCTAGAAAATCCTCTCGAACGGAGGTAATAGTGTAAAGCTTGAATGAAGGAATTATAAACAGAATAAGCTTCCAGAATTCGGAAAATTCAAATGCAATTAAGCTAACGTAAAAGATCGAAGCCAAAGAAAAGCTTGTGCATTTTCCGGAGACATACAAAAAGAACTGCACAAGGTAAAAAACGGTGTTTGATAACAACAAAGTGTTTTAAAAAGCAGGCATCAACTCAAGAAGAAATAACACTCCAGATAAGAGCTTCACAATCGGTGCCTATAATTAGGCCAGAAGAAATTAACGACACCGGCTATCCGTCAAAAAAAATTCCAGAAGATTTTGCGGAAAAATATTGATTTGATCAATGTTGCACAACACTGGTGAAAGATGGCACATTTCGAATACGTTGCTAAATTGCGACAGTAATGAAGCGGCGACTGTGACGTCGTAATTTATTTGGGTGAATTTGAAGCGCCTTTCACCACTGATGGCACGCGCCGGCGCCAGTGCGTCTGCCGCGGCCATGAAGTCACTCCTCTGGAATGTGCAGACCGCGAGGGGCGCACGGAGGCGGTGGATCCGGCGCGCCTGCTGTGCGCCATGTGACGTCACTGCTCCTCGCGCAAGCGCAGCACGGCTATCCACGGGCCACGCGAAACTTCTGAACCTCGGCCAGTGCAGCTCACACTAAAAAATGGCGGTGGTTTGCTCTGGTTAATCCTGGAGTGACAGCTGGCCTAGTGGAAATCGCTCCGTCGAATTGCAAATTGAGTCGTTCGCCGCTGCGTTTCGGTGGGTGTTCCTTCATAATCATCGTCCCTGGACGTGGATCCACTCTCTCCCCCGCTCCACTTCTCCCCCACTCGGTTTCGCCGGCGTGCCGCGCCACCGCTGCCACGGCGGCCACGGCGCCGCCACGCTAATGTATGTAGGCGCGCGGCACGCACACCAGCTGCCTGCTCTAGATGACTCCGCGCAGCAGCACAACTGAGGAGGTGGGCGGCGTCTGCTCCACCGTTCGGAGCAGCGGTGAGGCCCGTGTTGCTCACACCAGCTGCCTGCTCTGGCCTCACTCCGCACAGCCGCAGAACTGACGAGGCGGCGGATGTCTGCTCCACCGTTCGGAGCAGCGGAGAGTGCCGTGGCGCTCAGACCAGCTGCCTGCTCTGGCTTCACTCCGCGCAGCCGCACAACTGACGAAGCGGGCGACGTCTGCTCCACCGTTCGGAGCAGCGGAGATTGCCGTGGCGCTCACACCAGCTGCCTGCTCTGGCTTCACTCCGCGCAGCCGCACAACTGACGAGGCGGGCGATGTCTGCTCCACCGTTCGGAGCAGCGGAGAGTGCCGTGGCGCTCACACCAGCTGCCTGCTCTGGCTTCACTCCGCGCAGCCGCACAACTGACGAGGCGGGCGACGTCTGCTCCACCGTTCGGAGCAGCGGAGAGTGCCGTGGCGCACAGACCAGCGGCCTGCTCTGGCTTCACTCCGCGCAGCCGCACAACTGACGAGGCGGGCGACGTCTGCTCCACCGTTCGGAGCAGCGGAGAGTGCCGTGGCGCTCAGACCAGCTGCCTGCTCTGGCTTCACTCCGCGCAGCCGCACAACTGACGAGGCGGGCGACGTCTGCTCCACCGTTCGGAGCAGCGGAGAGTGCCGTGGCGCTCAGACCAGCTGCCTGCTCTGGCTTCACTCCGCGCAGCCGCACAACTGACGAGGCGGGCGACGTCTGCTCCACCGTTCGGAGCAGCGGAGAGTGCCGTGGCGCTCACACCAGCTGCCTGCTCTGGCTTCACTCCGCGCAGCCGCACAACTGACGAGGCGGGCGACGTCTGCTCCACCGTTCGGAGCAGCGGAGAGTGCCGTGGCGCTCACACCAGCTGCCTGCTCTGGCTTCACTCCGCGCAGCCGCACAACTGACGAGGCGGGCGACGTCTGCTCCACCGTTCGGAGCAGCGGAGAGTGCCGTGGCGCTCAGACCAGCTGCCTGCTCTGGATTCACTCCGCGCAGCCGCACAACTGACGAGGCGGGCGACGTCTGCTCCACCGTTCGGAGCAGCGGAGAGTGCCGTGGCGCTCAGACCAGCTGCCTGCTCTGGCTTCACTCCGCGCAGCCGCACAACTTACGAGGCGGGCGACGTCTGCTCCACCGTTCGGAGCAGCGGAGAGTGCCGTGGCGCTCAGACCAGCTGCCTGCTCTGGCTTCACTCCGCGCAGCCGCACAACTGACGAGGCGGGCGACGTCTGCTCCACCGTTCGGAGCAGCGGAGATTGCCGTGGCGCTCACACCAGCTGCCTGCTCTGGCTTCACTCCGCGCAGCCGCACAACTGACGAGGCGGGCGATGTCTGCTCCACCGTTCGGAGCAGCGGAGAGTGCCGTGGCGCTCACACCAGCTGCCTGCTCTGGCTTCACTCCGCGCAGCCGCACAACTGACGAGGCGGCGGATGTCTGCTCCACCGTTCGGAGCAGCGGAGAGTGCCGTGGCGCTCAGACCAGCTGCCTGCTCTGGCTTCACTCGGCGCAGCCGCACAACTGACGAGGCGGGCGACGTCTGCTCCACCGTTCGGAGCAGCGGAGAGTGCCGTGGCGCTCACACCAGCTGCCTGCTCTGGCTTCACTCCGCGCAGCTGCACAACTGACGAGGCGGGCGACGTCTGCTCCACCGTTCGGAGCAGCGGAGAGTGCCGTGGCGCTCAGACCAGCTGCCTGCTCTGGCTTCACTCCGCGCAGCCGCACAACTGACGAGGCGGGCGATGTCTGCTCCACCGTTCGGAGCAGCGGAGAGTGCCGTGGCGCTCACACCAGCTGCCTGCTCTGGCTTCACTCCGCGCAGCCGCACAACTGACGAGGCGGTCGACGTCTGCTCCACCGTTCGGAGCAGCGGAGAGTGCCGTGGCGCTCAGACCAGCTGCCTGCTCTGGCTTCACTCCGCGCAGCCGCACAACTGACGAGGCGGGCGACGTCTGTTCCACCGTTCGGAGCAGCGGAGAGTGCCGTGGCGCTCACACCAGCTGCCTGCTCTGGCTTCACTCCGCGCAGCCGCACAACTGACGAGGCGGGCGACGTCTGCTCCACCGTTCGGAGCAGCGGAGAGCGCCGTGGCGCTCAGACCAGCTGCCTGCTCTGGCTTCACTCCGCGCAGCCGCACAACTGACGAGGCGGGCGATGTCTGCTCCACCGTTCGGAGCAGCGGAGAGTGCCGTGGCCCTCAGACCAGCTGCCTGCTCTGGCTTCACTCCGCGCAGCCGCACAACTGACGAGGAGGGCGATGTCTGCTCCACCGTTCGGAGCAGCGGAGAGTGCCGTGGCGCTCACACCAGCTGCCTGCTCTGGCTTCACTCCGCGCAGCCGCAAAACTGACGAGGCGGGCGACGTCTGCTCCACCGTTCGGAGCAGCGGAGAGTGCCGTGGCGCTCAGACCAGCTGCCTGCTCTGGCTTCACTCCGCGCGGCCGCACAACTGACGAGGCGGGCGATGTCTGCTCCACCGTTCGGAGCAGCGGAGAGTGCCGTGGCGCTCAGACCAGCTGCCTGCTCTGCCTTCACTCCGCGCAGCTGCACAACTGACGAGGCGGGCGATGTCTGCTCCACCGTTCGGAGCACCGGAGAGTGCCGTGGCGCTCAGACCAGCTGCCTGCTCTGGCATCACTCCGCGCAGCCGCACAACTGACGAGGCGGGCGATGTCTGCTCCACCGTTCGGAGCAGCGGAGAGTGCCGTGGCGCTCACACCAGCTGCCTGCTCTGGCTTCACTCCGCGCAGCCGCACAACTGACGAGGCGGGCGATGTCTGCTCCACCGTTCGGAGCAGCGGAGATTGCCGTGGCGCTCACACCAGCTGCCTGCTCTGGCTTCACTCCGCGCAGCCGCACAACTGACGAGGCGGGCGATGTCTGCTCCACCGTTCGGAGCAGCGGAGAGTGCCGTGGCGCTCAGACCAGCTGCCTGCTCTGGCTTCACTCCGCGCAGCCGCACAACTGACGAGGCGGCGGATGTCTGCTCAACCGTTCGGAGCAGCGGAGAGTGCCGTGGCGCTCACACCAGCTGCCTGCTCTGGCTTCACTCCGCAGCCGCACAACTGACGAGGCGGGCGATGTCTGCTCCACCGTTCGGGGCAGCGGAGAGTGCCGTGGCGCTCAGACCAGCTGCCTGCTCTGGCTTCACTCCGCGCAGCCGCACAACTGACGAGGCGGCGGATGTCTGCTCCACCGTTCGGAGCAGCGGAGAGTGCCGTGGCGCTCACACCAGCTGCCTGCTCTGGCTTCACTCCGCGCAGCCGCACAACTGACGAGGCGGCGGATGTCTGCTCCACCGTTCGGAGCAGCGGAGAGTGCCGTGGCGCTCAGACCAGCTGCCTGCTCTGGTTTCACTCGGCGCAGCCGCACAACTGACGAGGCGGGCGATATCTGCTCCACCGTTCGGAGCAGCGGAGAGTGCCGTGGCGCTCACACCAGCTGCCTGCTCTGGCTTCACTCCGCGCAGCCGCACAACTGACGAGGCGGCGGATGTCTGCTCCACCGTTCGGAGCAGCGGAGAGTGCCGTGGCGCTCAGACCAGCTGCCTGCTCTGGCTTCACTCGGCGAAGCCGCACAACTGACGAGGCGGGCGATGTCTGCTCCACCGTTCGAAGCAGCGGAGAGTGCCGTGGCGCTCAGACCAGCTGCCTGCTCTGGCTTCACTCCGCGCAGCCGCACAACTGACGAGGCGGCGGATGTCTGCTCCACCGTTTGGAGCAGCGGAGAGTGCCGTGGCGCTCAGACCAGCTGCCTGCTCTGGCTTCACTCGGCGCAGCCGCACAACTGACGAGGCGGCGGATGTCTGCTCCACCGTTCGGAGCAGCGGAGAGTGCCGTGGCGTTCACACCAGCTGCCTGCTCTGGCTTCACTCCGCGCAGCCGCACAACTGACGAGGCGGCGGATGTCTGCTCCACCGTTCGGAGCAGCGGAGAGTGCCGTGGCGCTCAGACCAGCTGCCTGCTCTGGTTTCACTCGGCGCAGCCGCACAACTGACGAGGCGGGCGATATCTGCTCCACCGTTCGAAGCAGCGGAGAGTGCCGTGGCGCTCACACCAGCTGCCTGCTCTGGCTTCACTCCGCGCAGCCGCACAACTGACGAGGCGGCGGATGTCTGCTCCACCGTTCGGAGCAGCGGAGAGTGCCGTGGCGCTCAGACCAGCTGCCTGCTCTGGTTTCACTCGGCGCAGCCGCACAACTGACGAGGCGGGCGATATCTGCTCCACCGTTCGGAGCAGCGGAGAGTGCCGTGGCGCTCACACCAGCTGCCTGCTCTGGCTTCACTCCGCGCAGCCGCACAACTGACGAGGCGGCGGATGTCTGCTCCACCGTTCGGAGCAGCGGAGAGTGCCGTGGCGCTCAGACCAGCTGCCTGCTCTGGCTTCACTCGGCGCAGCCGCACAACTGACGAGGCGGGCGATGTCTGCTCCACCGTTCGAAGCAGCGGAGAGTGCCGTGGCGCTCACACCAGCTGCCTGCTCTGGCTTCACTCCGCGCAGCCGCACAACTGACGAGGCGGGCGATGTCTGCTCCACCGTTCGGAGCAGCGGAGATTGCCGTGGCGCTCACACCAGCTGCCTGCTCTGGCTTCACTCCGCGCAGCCGCACAACTGACGAGGCGGGCGATGTCTGCTCCACCGTTCGGAGCAGCGGAGAGTGCCGTGGCGCTCAGACCAGCTGCCTGCTCTGGCTTCACTCCGCGCAGCCGCACAACTGACGAGGCGGCGGATGTCTGCTCCACCGTTCGGAGCACCGGAGAGTGCCGTGGCGCTCATACCAGCTGCCTGCTCTGGCTTCACTCGGCGCAGCCGCACAACTGACGAGGCGGGCGATGTCTGCTCCACCGTTCGAAGCAGCGGAGAGTGCCGTGGCGCTCACACCAGCTGCCTGCTCTGGCTTCACTCCGCGCAGCCGCACAACTGACGAGGCGGGCGATGTCTGCTCCACCGTTCGGAGCACCGGAGAGTGCCGTGGCGCTCATACCAGCTGCCTGCTCTGGCTTCACTCGGCGCAGCCGCACAACTGACGAGGCGGGTGATGTCTGCTCCACCGTTCGGAGCAGCGGAGAGTGCCGTGGCGCTCATACCAGCTGCCTGCTCTGGCTTCACTCGGCGCAGCCGCACAACTGACGATGCGGGCGATGTCTGCTCCACCGTTCGGAGCAGCGGAGAATGCCGTGGCGCTCAGACCAGCTGCCTGCTCTGGCTTCACTCGGCGCAGCCGCACAACTGACGAGGCGGGCGATGTCTGCTCCACCGTTCGAAGCAGCGGAGAGTGCCGTGGCGCTCACACCAGCTGCCTGCTCTGGCTTCACTCCGCGCAGCCGCACAACTGACGAGGCGGGCGATGTCTGCTCCACCGTTCGGAGCAGCGGAGAGTGCCGTGGCGCTCAGACCAGCTGCCTGCTCTGGCTTCACTCGGCGCAGCCGCACAACTGACGAGGCGGGCGATGTCTGCTCCACCGTTCGAAGCAGCGGAGAGTGCCGTGGCGCTCACACCAGCTGCCTGCTCTGGCTTCACTCCGCGCAGCCGCACAACTGACGAGGCGGGTGATGTCTGCTCCACCGTTCGGAGCAGCGGAGAGTGCCGTGGCGCTCAGACCAGCTGCCTGCTCTGGCTTCACTCGGCGCAGCCGCACAACTGACGAGGCGGGCGATGTCTGCTCCACCGTTCGGATCAGCGGAGAGTGCCGTGGCGCTCACACCAGCTGCCTGCTCTGGCTTCACTCCGCGCAGCCGCACAACTGACGAGGCGGGCGATGTCTGCTCCACCGTTCGGAGCACCGGAGAGTGCCGTGGCGCTCAGACCAGCTGCCTGCTCTGGCTTCACTCGGCGCAGCCGCACAACTGACGAGGCGGCGGATGTCTGCTCCACCGTTCGGAGCACCGGAGAGTGCCGTGGCGCTCATACCAGCTGCCTGCTCTGGCTTCACTCGGCGCAGCCGCACAACTGACGAGGCGGGCGATGTCTGCTCCACCGTTCGAAGCAGCGGAGAGTGCCGTGGCGCTCACACCAGCTGCCTGCTCTGGCTTCACTCCGCGCAGCCGCACAACTGACGAGGCGGGCGATGTCTGCTCCACCGTTCGGAGCACCGGAGAGTGCCGTGGCGCTCATACCAGCCGCCTGCTCTGGCTTCACTCGGCGCAGCCGCACAACTGACGAGGCGGGTGATGTCTGCTCCACCGTTCGGAGCAGCGGAGAGTGCCGTGGCGCTCATACCAGCTGCCTGCTCTGGCTTCACTCGGCGCAGCCGCACAACTGACGAGGCGGGCGATGTCTGCTCCACCGTTCGGAGCAGCGGAGAATGCCGTGGCGCTCAGACCAGCTGCCTGCTCTGGCTTCACTCGGCGCAGCCGCACAACTGACGAGGCGGGCGATGTCTGCTCCACCGTTCGAAGCAGCGGAGAGTGCCGTGGCGCTCACACCAGCTGCCTGCTCTGGCTTCACTCCGCGCAGCCGCACAACTGACGAGGCGGGCGATGTCTGCTCCACCGTTCGGAGCAGCGGAGATTGCCGTGGCGCTCACACCAGCTGCCTGCTCTGGCTTCACTCCGCGCAGCCGCACAACTGACGAGGCGGGCGATGTCTGCTCCACCGTTCGGAGCAGCGGAGAGTGCCGTGGCGCTCAGACCAGCTGCCTGCTCTGGCTTCACTCCGCGCAGCCGCACAACTGACGAGGCGGCGGATGTCTGCTCCACCGTTCGGAGCACCGGAGAGTGCCGTGGCGCTCATACCAGCTGCCTGCTCTGGCTTCACTCGGCGCAGCCGCACAACTGACGAGGCGGGCGATGTCTGCTCCACCGTTCGAAGCAGCGGAGAGTGCCGTGGCGCTCACACCAGCTGCCTGCTCTGGCTTCACTCCGCGCAGCCGCACAACTGACGAGGCGGGCGATGTCTGCTCCACCGTTCGGAGCACCGGAGAGTGCCGTGGCGCTCATACCAGCTGCCTGCTCTGGCTTCACTCGGCGCAGCCGCACAACTGACGAGGCGGGTGATGTCTGCTCCACCGTTCGGAGCAGCGGAGAGTGCCGTGGCGCTCATACCAGCTGCCTGCTCTGGCTTCACTCGGCGCAGCCGCACAACTGACGAGGCGGGCGATGTCTGCTCCACCGTTCGGAGCAGCGGAGAATGCCGTGGCGCTCAGACCAGCTGCCTGCTCTGGCTCCACTCGGCGCAGCCGCACAACTGACGAGGCGGGGGATGTCTGCTCCACCGTTCGAAGCAGCGGAGAGTGCCGTGGCGCTCAGACCAGCTGCCTGCTCTGGCTTCACTCGGCGCAGCCGCACAACTGACGAGGCGGGCGATGTCTGCTCCACCGTTCGGAGCAGCGGAGAGTGCCGTGGCGCTCACACCAGCTACCTGCTCTGGCTTCACTCGGCGCAGCCGCACAACTGACGAGGCGGGCGATGTCTGCTCCACCGTTCGAAGCAGCGGAGAGTGCCGTGGCGCTCACACCAGCTGCCTGCTCTGGCTTCACTCCGCGCAGCCGCACAACTGACGAGGCGGGCGATGTCTGCTCCACCGTTCGAAGCAGCGGAGAGTGCCGTGGCGCTCACACCAGCTACCTGCTCTGGCTTCACTCGGCGCAGCCGCACAACTGACGAGGCGGGCGATGTCTGCTCCACCGTTCGAAGCAGCGGAGAGTGCCGTGGCGCTCACACCAGCTACCTGCTCTGGCTTCACTCGGCGCAGCCGCACAACTGACGAGGCGGGCGATGTCTGCTCCACCGTTCGGAGCAGCGGAGAGTGCCGTGGCGCTCACACCAGCTGCCTGCTCTGGCTCCACTCGGCGCAGCCGCACAACTGACGAGGCGGGCGATGTCTGCTCCACCGTTCGAAGCAGCGGAGAGTGCCGTGGCGCTCACACCAGCTACCTGCTCTGGCTTCACTCGGCGCAGCCGCACAACTGACGAGGCGGGCGATGTCTGCTCCACCGTTCGGAGCAGCGGAGAGTGCCGTGGCGCTCATACCAGCTGCCTGCTCTGGCTTCACTCGGCGCAGCCGCACAACTGACGAGGCGGGCGATGTCTGCTCCACCGTTCGAAGCAGCGGAGAGTGCCGTGGCGCTCACACCAGCTGCCTGCTCTGGCTTCACTCGGCGCAGCCGCACAACTGACGAGGCGGGCGATGTCTGCTCCACCGTTCGGAGCAGCGGAGAGTGCCGTGGCGCTCATACCAGCTGCCTGCTCTGGCTTCACTCGGCGCAGCCGCACAACTGACGAGGCGGGCGATGTCTGCTCCACCGTTCGAAGCAGCGGAGAGTGCCGTGGCGCTCACACCAGCTGCCTGCTCTGGCTTCACTCCGCGCAGCCGCACAACTGACGAGGCGGGCGATGTCTGCTCCACCGTTCGGAGCAGCGGAGAGTGCCGTGGCGCTCAGACCAGCTGCCTGCTCTGGCTTCACTCGGCGCAGCCGCACAACTGACGAGGCGGGCGATGTCTGCTCCACCGTTCGAAGCAGCGGAGAGTGCCGTGGCGCTCACACCAGCTGCCTGCTCTGGCTTCACTCCGCGCAGCCGCACAACTGACGAGGCGGGTGATGTCTGCTCCACCGTTCGGAGCAGCGGAGAGTGCCGTGGCGCTCAGACCAGCTGCCTGCTCTGGCTTCACTCGGCGCAGCCGCACAACTGACGAGGCGGGCGATGTCTGCTCCACCGTTCGGATCAGCGGAGAGTGCCGTGGCGCTCACACCAGCTGCCTGCTCTGGCTTCACTCCGCGCAGCCGCACAACTGACGAGGCGGGCGATGTCTGCTCCACCGTTCGGAGCACCGGAGAGTGCCGTGGCGCTCAGACCAGCTGCCTGCTCTGGCTTCACTCGGCGCAGCCGCACAACTGACGAGGCGGGCGATGTCTGCTCTACCGTTCGAAGCAGCGGAGAGTGCCGTGGCGCTCAGACCAGCTGCCTGCTCTGGCTTCACTCCGCGCAGCCGCACAACTGACGAGGCGGCGGATGTCTGCTCCACCGTTCGGAGCACCGGAGAGTGCCGTGGCGCTCATACCAGCTGCCTGCTCTGGCTTCACTCAGCGCAGCCGCACAACTGACGAGGCGGGCGATGTCTGCTCCACCGTTCGAAGCAGCGGAGAGTGCCGTGGCGCTCACACCAGCTGCCTGCTCTGGCTTCACTCCGCGCAGCCGCACAACTGACGAGGCGGGCGATGTCTGCTCCACCGTTCGGAGCACCGGAGAGTGCCGTGGCGCTCATACCAGCCGCCTGCTCTGGCTTCACTCGGCGCAGCCGCACAACTGACGAGGCGGGTGATGTCTGCTCCACCGTTCGGAGCAGCGGAGAGTGCCGTGGCGCTCATACCAGCTGCCTGCTCTGGCTTCACTCGGCGCAGCCGCACAACTGACGAGGCGGGCGATGTCTGCTCCACCGTTCGGAGCAGCGGAGAGTGCCGTGGCGCTCAGACCAGCTGCCTGCTCTGGCTTCACTCGGCGCAGCCGCACAACTGACGAGGCGGGCGATGTCTGCTCCACCGTTCGAAGCAGCGGAGAGTGCCGTGGCGCTCACACCAGCTGCCTGCTCTGGCTTCACTCCGCGCAGCCGCACAACTGACGAGGCGGGCGATGTCTGCTCCACCGTTCGGAGCAGCGGAGATTGCCGTGGCGCTCACACCAGCTGCCTGCTCTGGCTTCACTCCGCGCAGCCGCACAACTGACGAGGCGGGCGATGTCTGCTCCACCGTTCGGAGCAGCGGAGAGTGCCGTGGCGCTCAGACCAGCTGCCTGCTCTGGCTTCACTCCGCGCAGCCGCACAACTGACGAGGCGGCGGATGTCTGCTCCACCGTTCGGAGCACCGAAGAGTGCCGTGGCGCTCATACCAGCTGCCTGCTCTGGCTTCACTCGGCGCAGCCGCACAACTGACGAGGCGGGCGATGTCTGCTCCACCGTTCGAAGCAGCGGAGAGTGCCGTGGCGCTCAGACCAGCTGCCTGCTCTGGCTTCACTCCGCGCAGCCGCACAACTGACGAGGCGGGCGATGTCTGCTCTACCGTTCGAAGCAGCGGAGAGTGCCTTGGCGCTCAGACCAGCTGCCTGCTCTGGCTTCACTCGGCGCAGCCGCACAACTGACGAGGCGGGCGATGTCTGCTCCACCGTTCGGAGCACCGGAGAGTGCCGTGGCGCTCATACCAGCTGCCTGCTCTGGCTTCACTCGGCGCAGCCGCACAACTGACGAGGCGGGCGATGTCTGCTCCACCGTTCGAAGCAGCGGAGAGTGCCGTGGCGCTCACACCAGCTGCCTGCTCTGGCTTCACTCCGCGCAGCCGCACAACTGACGAGGCGGGCGATGTCTGCTCCACCGTTCGGAGCACCGGAGAGTGCCGTGGCGCTCATACCAGCCGCCTGCTCTGGCTTCACTCGGCGCAGCCGCACAACTGACGAGGCGGGTGATGTCTGCTCCACCGTTCGGAGCAGCGGAGAGTGCCGTGGCGCTCATACCAGCTGCCTGCTCTGGCTTCACTCGGCGCAGCCGCACAACTGACGAGGCGGGCGATGTCTGCTCCACCGTTCGGAGCAGCGGAGAATGCCGTGGCGCTCAGACCAGCTGCCTGCTCTGGCTTCACTCGGCGCAGCCGCACAACTGACGAGGCGGGCGATGTCTGCTCCACCGTTCGAAGCAGCGGAGAGTGCCGTGGCGCTCACACCAGCTGCCTGCTCTGGCTTCACTCCGCGCAGCCGCACAACTGACGAGGCGGGCGATGTCTGCTCCACCGTTCGGAGCAGCGGAGATTGCCGTGGCGCTCACACCAGCTGCCTGCTCTGGCTTCACTCCGCGCAGCCGCACAACTGACGAGGCGGGCGATGTCTGCTCCACCGTTCGGAGCAGCGGAGAGTGCCGTGGCGCTCAGACCAGCTGCCTGCTCTGGCTTCACTCCGCGCAGCCGCACAACTGACGAGGCGGCGGATGTCTGCTCCACCGTTCGGAGCACCGGAGAGTGCCGTGGCGCTCATACCAGCTGCCTGCTCTGGCTTCACTCGGCGCAGCCGCACAACTGACGAGGCGGGCGATGTCTGCTCCACCGTTCGAAGCAGCGGAGAGTGCCGTGGCGCTCACACCAGCTGCCTGCTCTGGCTTCACTCCGCGCAGCCGCACAACTGACGAGGCGGGCGATGTCTGCTCCACCGTTCGGAGCACCGGAGAGTGCCGTGGCGCTCATACCAGCTGCCTGCTCTGGCTTCACTCGGCGCAGCCGCACAACTGACGAGGCGGGTGATGTCTGCTCCACCGTTCGGAGCAGCGGAGAGTGCCGTGGCGCTCATACCAGCTGCCTGCTCTGGCTTCACTCGGCGCAGCCGCACAACTGACGAGGCGGGCGATGTCTGCTCCACCGTTCGGAGCAGCGGAGAATGCCGTGGCGCTCAGACCAGCTGCCTGCTCTGGCTCCACTCGGCGCAGCCGCACAACTGACGAGGCGGGTGATGTCTGCTCCACCGTTCGAAGCAGCGGAGAGTGCCGTGGCGCTCAGACCAGCTGCCTGCTCTGGCTTCACTCGGCGCAGCCGCACAACTGACGAGGCGGGCGATGTCTGCTCCACCGTTCGGAGCAGCGGAGAGTGCCGTGGCGCTCACACCAGCTACCTGCTCTGGCTTCACTCGGCGCAGCCGCACAACTGACGAGGCGGGCGATGTCTGCTCCACCGTTCGAAGCAGCGGAGAGTGCCGTGGCGCTCACACCAGCTGCCTGCTCTGGCTTCACTCCGCGCAGCCGCACAACTGACGAGGCGGGCGATGTCTGCTCCACCGTTCGAAGCAGCGGAGAGTGCCGTGGCGCTCACACCAGCTGCCTGCTCTGGCTTCACTCGGCGCAGCCGCACAACTGACGAGGCGGGCGATGTCTGCTCCACCGTTCGAAGCAGCGGAGAGTGCCGTGGCGCTCACACCAGCTACCTGCTCTGGCTTCACTCGGCGCAGCCGCACAACTGACGAGGCGGGCGATGTCTGCTCCACCGTTCGGAGCAGCGGAGAGTGCCGTGGCGCTCACACCAGCTGCCTGCTCTGGCTCCACTCGGCGCAGCCGCACAACTGACGAGGCGGGCGATGTCTGCTCCACCGTTCGAAGCAGCGGAGAGTGCCGTGGCGCTCACACCAGCTACCTGCTCTGGCTTCACTCGGCGCAGCCGCACAACTGACGAGGCGGGCGATGTCTGCTCCACCGTTCGGAGCAGCGGAGAGTGCCGTGGCGCTCATACCAGCTGCCTGCTCTGGCTTCACTCGGCGCAGCCGCACAACTGACGAGGCGGGCGATGTCTGCTCCACCGTTCGAAGCAGCGGAGAGTGCCGTGGCGCTCACACCAGCTGCCTGCTCTGGCTTCACTCGGCGCAGCCGCACAACTGACGAGGCGGGCGATGTCTGCTCCACCGTTCGGAGCAGCGGAGAGTGCCGTGGCGCTCATACCAGCTGCCTGCTCTGGCTTCACTCGGCGCAGCCGCACAACTGACGAGGCGGGCGATGTCTGCTCCACCGTTCGAAGCAGCGGAGAGTGCCGTGGCGCTCACACCAGCTGCCTGCTCTGGCTTCACTCCGCGCAGCCGCACAACTGACGAGGCGGGCGATGTCTGCTCCACCGTTCGGAGCAGCGGAGAGTGCCGTGGCGCTCATACCAGCTGCCTGCTCTGGCTTCACTCGGCGCAGCCGCACAACTGACGAGGCGGGCGATGTCTGCTCCACCGTTCGGAGCAGCGGAGAGTGCCGTGGCGCTCACACCAGCTGCCTGCTCTGGCTTCACTCGGCGCAGCCGCACAACTGACGAGGCGGGCGATGTCTGCTCCACCGTTCGAAGCAGCGGAGAGTGCCGTGGCGCTCACACCAGCTGCCTGCTCTGGCTTCACTCGGCGCAGCCGCACAACTGACGAGGCGGGCGATGTCTGCTCCACCGTTCGAAGCAGCGGAGAGTGCCGTGGCGCTCACACCAGCTGCCTGCTCTGGCTTCACTCCGCGCAGCCGCACAACTGACGAGGCGGGCGATGTCTGCTCCACCGTTCGGAGCAGCGGAGAGTGCCGTGGCGCTCACACCAGCTACCTGCTCTGGCTTCACTCCGCGCAGCCGCACAACTGACGAGGCGGGCGATGTCTGCTCCACCGTTCGGAGCAGCGGAGAGTGCCGTGGCGCTCAGACCAGCTGCCTGCTCTGGCTTCACTCGGCGCAGCCGCACAACTGACGAGGCGGGCGATGTCTGCTCCACCGTTCGAAGCAGCGGAGAGTGCCGTGGCGCTCACACCAGCTGCCTGCTCTGGCTTCACTCCGCGCAGCCGCACAACTGACGAGGCGGGCGATGTCTGCTCCACCGTTCGAAGCAGCGGAGAGTGCCGTGGCGCTCATACCAGCCGCCTGCTCTGGCTTCACTCGGCGCAGCCGCACAACTGACGAGGCGGGTGATGTCTGCTCCACCGTTCGGAGCAGCGGAGAGTGCCGTGGCGCTCATACCAGCTGCCTGCTCTGGCTTCACTCGGCGCAGCCGCACAACTGACGAGGCGGGCGATGTCTGCTCCACCGTTCGGAGCAGCGGAGAGTGCCGTGGCGCTCAGACCAGCTGCCTGCTCTGGCTTCACTCGGCGCAGCCGCACAACTGACGAGGCGGGCGATGTCTGCTCCACCGTTCGAAGCAGCGGAGAGTGCCGTGGCGCTCACACCAGCTGCCTGCTCTGGCTTCACTCCGCGCAGCCGCACAACTGACGAGGCGGGCGATGTCTGCTCCACCGTTCGGAGCAGCGGAGAGTGCCGTGGCGCTCACACCAGCTGCCTGCTCTGGCTTCACTCCGCGCAGCCGCACAACTGACGAGGCGGGCGATGTCTGCTCCACCGTTCGGAGCAGCGGAGAGTGCCGTGGCGCTCAGACCAGCTGCCTGCTCTGGCTTCACTCCGCGCAGCCGCACAACTGACGAGGCGGGCGATGTCTGCTCCACCGTTCGGAGCAGCGGAGAGTGCCGTGGCGCTCATACCAGCTGCCTGCTCTGGCTTCACTCGGCGCAGCCGCACAACTGACGAGGCGGGCGATGTCTGCTCCACCGTTCGGAGCAGCGGAGAGTGCCGTGGCGCTCAGACCAGCTGCCTGCTCTGGCTTCACTCGGCGCAGCCGCACAACTGACGAGGCGGGCGATGTCTGCTCCACCGTTCGAAGCAGCGGAGAGTGCCGTGGCGCTCAGACCAGCTGCCTGCTCTGGCTTCACTCGGCGCAGCCGCACAACTGACGAGGCGGGCGATGTCTGCTCCACCGTTCGGAGCAGCGGAGAGTGCCGTGGCGCTCACACCAGCTACCTGCTCTGGCTTCACTCGGCGCAGCCGCACAACTGACGAGGCGGGCGATGTCTGCTCCACCGTTCGAAGCAGCGGAGAGTGCCGTGGCGCTCACACCAGCTGCCTGCTCTGGCTTCACTCCGCGCAGCCGCACAACTGACGAGGCGGGCGATGTCTGCTCCACCGTTCGGAGCAGCGGAGAGTGCCGTGGCGCTCACACCAGCTGCCTGCTCTGGCTTCACTCCGCGCAGCCGCACAACTGACGAGGCGGGCGATGTCTGCTCCACCGTTCGGAGCAGCGGAGAGTGCCGTGGCGCTCAGACCAGCTGCCTGCTCTGGCTTCACTCGGCGCAGCCGCACAACTGACGAGGCGGGCGATGTCTGCTCCACCGTTCGAAGCAGCGGAGAGTGCCGTGGCGCTCACACCAGCTGCCTGCTCTGGCTTCACTCCGCGCAGCCGCACAACTGACGAGGCGGGCGATGTCTGCTCCACCGTTCGGAGCAGCGGAGAGTGCCGTGGCGCTCAGACCAGCTGCCTGCTCTGGCTTCACTCGGCGCAGCCGCACAACTGACGAGGCGGGTGATGTCTGCTCCACCGTTCGGAGCAGCGGAGAGTGCCGTGGCGCTCATACCAGCTGCCTGCTCTGGCTTCACTCGGCGCAGCCGCACAACTGACGAGGCGGGCGATGTCTGCTCCACCGTTCGGAGCAGCGGAGAGTGCCGTGGCGCTCACACCAGCTACCTGCTCTGGCTTCACTCGGCGCAGCCGCACAACTGACGAGGCGGGCGATGTCTGCTCCACCGTTCGAAGCAGCGGAGAGTGCCGTGGCGCTCACACCAGCTGCCTGCTCTGGCTTCACTCCGCGCAGCCGCACAACTGACGAGGCGGGCGATGTCTGCTCCACCGTTCGGAGCAGCGGAGAGTGCCGTGGCGCTCACACCAGCTACCTGCTCTGGCTCCACTCCGCGCAGCCGCACAACTGACGAGGCGGGCGATGTCTGCTCCACCGTTCGGAGCAGCGGAGAGTGCCGTGGCGCTCAGACCAGCTGCCTGCTCTGGCTTCACTCCGCGCAGCCGCACAACTGACGAGGCGGGCGATGTCTGCTCCACCGTTCGGAGCAGCGGAGAGTGCCGTGGCGCTCATACCAGCTGCCTGCTCTGGCTTCACTCGGCGCAGCCGCACAACTGACGAGGCGGGCGATGTCTGCTCCACCGTTCGGAGCAGCGGAGAGTGCCGTGGCGCTCAGACCAGCTGCCTGCTCTGGCTTCACTCGGCGCAGCCGCACAACTGACGAGGCGGGTGATGTCTGCTCCACCGTTCGAAGCAGCGGAGAGTGCCGTGGCGCTCAGACCAGCTGCCTGCTCTGGCTTCACTCGGCGCAGCCGCACAACTGACGAGGCGGGCGATGTCTGCTCCACCGTTCGGAGCAGCGGAGAGTGCCGTGGCGCTCACACCAGCTACCTGCTCTGGCTTCACTCGGCGCAGCCGCACAACTGACGAGGCGGGCGATGTCTGCTCCACCGTTCGAAGCAGCGGAGAGTGCCGTGGCGCTCACACCAGCTGCCTGCTCTGGCTTCACTCCGCGCAGCCGCACAACTGACGAGGCGGGCGATGTCTGCTCCACCGTTCGGAGCAGCGGAGAGTGCCGTGGCGCTCACACCAGCTACCTGCTCTGGCTTCACTCCGCGCAGCCGCACAACTGACGAGGCGGGCGATGTCTGCTCCACCGTTCGGAGCAGCGGAGAGTGCCGTGGCGCTCAGACCAGCTGCCTGCTCTGGCTTCACTCCGCGCAGCCGCACAACTGACGAGGCGGGCGATGTCTGCTCCACCGTTCGGAGCAGCGGAGAGTGCCGTGGCGCTCACACCAGCTGCCTGCTCTGGCTTCACTCGGCGCAGCCGCACAACTGACGAGGCGGGCGATGTCTGCTCCACCGTTCGGAGCAGCGGAGAGTGCCGTGGCGCTCAGACCAGCTGCCTGCTCTGGCTTCACTCGGCGCAGCCGCACAACTGACGAGGCGGGTGATGTCTGCTCCACCGTTCGGAGCAGCGGAGAGTGCCGTGGCGCTCATACCAGCTGCCTGCTCTGGCTTCACTCGGCGCAGCCGCACAACTGACGAGGCGGGCGATGTCTGCTCCACCGTTCGGAGCAGCGGAGAGTGCCGTGGCGCTCACACCAGCTGCCTGCTCTGGCTTCACTCGGCGCAGCCGCACAACTGACGAGGCGGGCGATGTCTGCTCCACCGTTCGAAGCAGCGGAGAGTGCCGTGGCGCTCACACCAGCTGCCTGCTCTGGCTTCACTCCGCGCAGCCGCACAACTGACGAGGCGGGCGATGTCTGCTCCACCGTTCGGAGCAGCGGAGAGTGCCGTGGCGCTCACACCAGCTGCCTGCTCTGGCTTCACTCCGCGCAGCCGCACAACTGACGAGGCGGGCGATGTCTGCTCCACCGTTCGGAGCAGCGGAGAGTGCCGTGGCGCTCAGACCAGCTGCCTGCTCTGGCTTCACTCGGCGCAGCCGCACAACTGACGAGGCGGGCGATGTCTGCTCCACCGTTCGGAGCAGCGGAGAGTGCCGTGGCGCTCACACCAGCTGCCTGCTCTGGCTTCACTCGGCGCAGCCGCACAACTGACGAGGCGGGCGATGTCTGCTCCACCGTTCGAAGCAGCGGAGAGTGCCGTGGCGCTCAGACCAGCTGCCTGCTCTGGCTTCACTCGGCGCAGCCGCACAACTGACGAGGCGGGCGATGTCTGCTCCACCGTTCGGAGCAGCGGAGAGTGCCGTGGCGCTCATACCAGCTGCCTGCTCTGGCTTCACTCGGCGCAGCCGCACAACTGACGAGGCGGGCGATGTCTGCTCCACCGTTCGGAGCAGCGGAGAGTGCCGTGGCGCTCACACCAGCTACCTGCTCTGGCTTCACTCGGCGCAGCCGCACAACTGACGAGGCGGGCGATGTCTGCTCCACCGTTCGAAGCAGCGGAGAGTGCCGTGGCGCTCACACCAGCTGCCTGCTCTGGCTTCACTCCGCGCAGCCGCACAACTGACGAGGCGGGCGATGTCTGCTCCACCGTTCGGAGCAGCGGAGAGTGCCGTGGCGCTCACACCAGCTGCCTGCTCTGGCTTCACTCGGCGCAGCCGCACAACTGACGAGGCGGGCGATGTCTGCTCCACCGTTCGGAGCAGCGGAGAGTGCCGTGGCGCTCAGACCAGCTGCCTGCTCTGGCTTCACTCGGCGCAGCCGCACAACTGACGAGGCGGGCGATGTCTGCTCCACCGTTCGGAGCAGCGGAGAGTGCCGTGGCGCTCACAC
The DNA here is from genome assembly GCA_030143305.2 of Amblyomma americanum. Lineage (NCBI taxonomy): Eukaryota > Metazoa > Arthropoda > Arachnida > Ixodida > Ixodidae > Amblyomma > Amblyomma americanum. The sequence goes on from JARKHS020030007.1 coordinate 93,117, forward strand.
CAGCTGCCTGCTCTGGCTTCACTCGGCGCAGCCGCACAACTGACGAGGCGGGCGATGTCTGCTCCACCGTTCGGAGCAGCGGAGAGTGCCGTGGCGCTCACACCAGCTGCCTGCTCTGGCTTCACTCGGCGCAGCCGCACAACTGACGAGGCGGGCGATGTCTGCTCCACCGTTCGGAGCAGCGGAGAGTGCCGTGGCGCTCACACCAGCTGCCTGCTCTGGCTTCACTCGGCGCAGCCGCACAACTGACGAGGCGGGCGATGTCTGCTCCACCGTTCGGAGCAGCGGAGAGTGCCGTGGCGCTCACACCAGCTACCTGCTCTGGCTTCACTCGGCGCAGCCGCACAACTGACGAGGCGGGCGATGTCTGCTCCACCGTTCGAAGCAGCGGAGAGTGCCGTGGCGCTCACACCAGCTGCCTGCTCTGGCTTCACTCGGCGCAGCCGCACAACTGACGAGGCGGGCGATGTCTGCTCCACCGTTCGGAGCAGCGGAGAGTGCCGTGGCGCTCACACCAGCTGCCTGCTCTGGCTTCACTCGGCGCAGCCGCACAACTGACGAGGCGGGCGATGTCTGCTCCACCGTTCGGAGCAGCGGAGAGTGCCGTGGCGCTCATACCAGCTGCCTGCTCTGGCTTCACTCGGCGCAGCCGCACAACTGACGAGGCGGGCGATGTCTGCTCCACCGTTCGAAGCAGCGGAGAGTGCCGTGGCGCTCACACCAGCTGCCTGCTCTGGCTTCACTCGGCGCAGCCGCACAACTGACGAGGCGGGCGATGTCTGCTCCACCGTTCGAGCAGCGGAGAGTGCCGTGGCGCTCACACCAGCTGCCTGCTCTGGCTTCACTCGGCGCAGCCGCACAACTGACGAGGCGGGCGATGTCTGCTCCACCGTTCGGAGCAGCGGAGAGTGCCGTGGCGCTCACACCAGCTGCCTGCTCTGGCTTCACTCGGCGCAGCCGCACAACTGACGAGGCGGGCGATGTCTGCTCCACCGTTCGAAGCAGCGGAGAGTGCCGTGGCGCTCACACCAGCTACCTGCTCTGGCTTCACTCGGCGCAGCCGCACAACTGACGAGGCGGGCGATGTCTGCTCCACCGTTCGGAGCAGCGGAGAGTGCCGTGGCGCTCACACCAGCTGCCTGCTCTGGCTTCACTCGGCGCAGCCGCACAACTGACGAGGCGGGCGATGTCTGCTCCACCGTTCGAAGCAGCGGAGAGTGCCGTGGCGCTCACACCAGCTGCCTGCTCTGGCTTCACTCGGCGCAGCCGCACAACTGACGAGGCGGGCGATGTCTGCTCCACCGTTCGGAGCAGCGGAGAGTGCCGTGGCGCTCATACCAGCTGCCTGCTCTGGCTTCACTCGGCGCAGCCGCACAACTGACGAGGCGGGCGATGTCTGCTCCACCGTTCGGAGCAGCGGAGAGTGCCGTGGCGCTCACACCAGCTGCCTGCTCTGGCTTCACTCGGCGCAGCCGCACAACTGACGAGGCGGGCGATGTCTGCTCCACCGTTCGGAGCAGCGGAGAGTGCCGTGGCGCTCACACCAGCTGCCTGCTCTGGCTTCACTCGGCGCAGCCGCACAACTGACGAGGCGGGCGATGTCTGCTCCACCGTTCGAAGCAGCGGAGAGTGCCGTGGCGCTCACACCAGCTGCCTGCTCTGGCTTCACTCGGCGCAGCCGCACAACTGACGAGGCGGGCGATGTCTGCTCCACCGTTCGAGCAGCGGAGAGTGCCGTGGCGCTCACACCAGCTACCTGCTCTGGCTTCACTCGGCGCAGCCGCACAACTGACGAGGCGGGCGATGTCTGCTCCACCGTTCGGAGCAGCGGAGAGTGCCGTGGCGCTCACACCAGCTGCCTGCTCTGGCTTCACTCCGCGCAGCCGCACAACTGACGAGGCGGGCGATGTCTGCTCCACCGTTCGAAGCAGCGGAGAGTGCCGTGGCGCTCACACCAGCTGCCTGCTCTGGCTTCACTCCGCGCAGCCGCACAACTGACGAGGCGGGCGATGTCTGCTCCACCGTTCGGAGCAGCGGAGAGTGCCGTGGCGCTCAGACCAGCTGCCTGCTCTGGCTTCACTCGGCGCAGCCGCACAACTGACGAGGCGGGCGATGTCTGCTCCACCGTTCGAAGCAGCGGAGAGTGCCGTGGCGCTCACACCAGCTGCCTGCTCTGGCTTCACTCGGCGCAGCCGCACAACTGACGAGGCGGGCGATGTCTGCTCCACCGTTCGGAGCAGCGGAGAGTGCCGTGGCGCTCACACCAGCTGCCTGCTCTGGCTTCACTCGGCGCAGCCGCACAACTGACGAGGCGGGCGATGTCTGCTCCACCGTTCGGAGCAGCGGAGAGTGCCGTGGCGCTCACACCAGCTGCCTGCTCTGGCTTCACTCGCGCAGCCGCACAACTGACGAGGCGGGCGATGTCTGCTCCACCGTTCGGAGCAGCGGAGAGTGCCGTGGCGCTCACACCAGCTACCTGCTCTGGCTTCACTCCGCGCAGCCGCACAACTGACGAGGCGGGCGATGTCTGCTCCACCGTTCGGAGCAGCGGAGAGTGCCGTGGCGCTCAGACCAGCTGCCTGCTCTGGCTTCACTCGGCGCAGCCGCACAACTGACGAGGCGGGCGATGTCTGCTCCACCGTTCGAAGCAGCGGAGAGTGCCGTGGCGCTCACACCAGCTGCCTGCTCTGGCTTCACTCCGCGCAGCCGCACAACTGACGAGGCGGGCGATGTCTGCTCCACCGTTCGGAGCAGCGGAGAGTGCCGTGGCGCTCAGACCAGCTGCCTGCTCTGGCTTCACTCCGCGCAGCCGCACAACTGACGAGGCGGGCGATGTCTGCTCCACCGTTCGGAGCAGCGGAGAGTGCCGTGGCGCTCACACCAGCTGCCTGCTCTGGCTTCACTCGCGCGCAGCCGCACAACTGACGAGGCGGGCGATGTCTGCTCCACCGTTCGGAGCAGCGGAGAGTGCCGTGGCGCTCAGACCAGCTGCCTGCTCTGGCTTCACTCCGCGCAGCCGCACAACTGACGAGGCGGGCGATGTCTGCTCCACCGTTCGGAGCAGCGGAGAGTGCCGTGGCGCTCA
>JARKHS020030009.1:0-142500 GCA_030143305.2 Amblyomma americanum
CGCCTTTACCCGTTACTTTAACCGAGCGGAGATTAATGAAATGAAACCGATTAAGTGGGTCCGGGAGCTGTTACTTTCAAAGAGAGAGGTGGGGCTTGGAACTGTTTGGAATAAGTGGAGGTAAAATTCTCCCGCTTCATTTGGTGTTCATAACACGCGGGCAAAAAAGACTGCGCGTAATAATGAGAACATTGCTCCTCATTGGAAATCGAAAGAAACAATAGACTGCGCCTTCGCAAGCGTTTGTGCGTGAAATATATATGGTTGCCTGTGATATCCTCCAATGAACGGCAACAATAATCAGTGATTCACCCTGCACTAATCATTGCGTTTCCAGCTCAGCAGAACAGACTGGGAACTGGGAAACATCTCGTTTTATTTAATGCGCAAAACTTTTTTTCAATAACCGTAAATTGCAAGGTGGTCCATCGATTGCACACAAAATTTTTACTCCTTATCCACCTAAAATTTCTTTCATGAACACACTCCTTGAGTAAAAATTTATTAAATGGTTTTTGAACTACTAATGGGCCACTTATTTTCTTCAATAGCAATCTATGTTTTCCTCCAAGAACGATTTGGCCCCTCGAAGTAGCACCAAAGTTAACGTGCAATTAATTACCTGTTTAAATATTTATCCATTTTTTATTCCACTTTATACTTGACTGGACGTTTCTTTTGCATGGAATAATTTTTGTTTCCATTACACCAGCTTTTTATAGCGCACTTATGGTTCTCTGTGAAATATATGTTGATATGTTCAGAACCAAGTGTTATTGAACCGCGTTGATGCTCTTTATCTAAAGGATTTCTTGCACGGAACAATGCATGCGGGCAGTGTGTTACGCTTTTTCCCTTTACTGCACATTCAGTAACGTTAAGAAAATCATTTACTCTTTCTTCTCTTACATAACTTAGAACTCACCAGGATGCATCCAAAAAAATTAGATTTATTTCCTATTATATGGTTAAAAAGAGTACCGAGGAAAAGCCGGCAATTTTTATTAAGCAATCCCTTTTAGCGAGTGTAATGTAGAGGTAGACTTCACATTGACCAAGTGACGTCATCACATCCTGGCCACCGTGGCTACACGTGCATTTATTCTACGCTTTACAGACAGTCCGTTCGGCGGTGTGTGTAGCGTTTGTGAACGTTGCCATGCAAAAAAAAATATTTCTCTTCGCACCAAGGTTAATCAAAGTTAATCTATAGCTAATTTGTGTGCTCATTGACTGACACATTATTCTTGATAATTTAGAGTAATACCACGAAAGATGGTTTCCATTAAAAAGATAAAAGAAAGAGAGCGAGAAAATCCTGAATTTAAATTTTTGAAATTACATGAACGCCGCAAGAGAACGGACAGGACGAATGGAAGAATGGACGATGTAGCAGCCTTCATCGCAGCAATTGTAAGAGCAGTAGTTGCCGACATGGGGCATGCTGTGGCCGCCATGAAAGCCCCTTCTACAGGCCCGAAAGTACAACCTGAAGCCAGTTGCATAGTGCATTCATGTATCCGCCGACAGAATCGCCAGGCAAGTGGTGACGACTTCGAGACACAGCTTCAAGGGAACTTCGAACAGGCCAAGGTTAAAGTGCGTCCAGAGTGCCAGTAAACGATGCCCACTTAGGTCACTTTGCTGGCGTTTTTGGTTGCAGAACTGCGCACAGGCAGTCTAAAGCCTTGTCGTAAAGGGTCTTTGACCCAATCTTGAGTAGAACAAAAAAATTGTGGCGGCAGTTCACGCTGTGATGGTGGTGTGAAAGCGAAGCTGTAAAACTGCTCCTAATTACCCACTGCGCACGTCACTTGAACATTCACACAAGTGGCTCTAAAAAAAGAGTGAAACCAGAGACAAGCTAAATGTACTTATATTACCCTTTATTACATCACCAACGGCTTTCACGACAGCTTTATGATCAGTAAGTTATACAGCGAGATTTTCAGTACTAAATTTAGAGATATTGTTTGCTAAGGTTAAATCAGTGCATGAACTATGAACGGTGGCTGGCTGAGTTGCCTTTGTGAAACGGTGTTCCCTTTGTCCACACGCTCCCTATCATCGCTGTGAAGGTGGTCGGACAGCGAAGCTGTAAAACGACGCCCAATTAGCCACTGTGAGGTGAATTCAAAATTCACACACGATGCGCTACAAAGAATAACAAAACGTTTGAATAAGCAAAGACATGTTTTTCTATGGAGTATATTTTGCTGTCGCTTTTTTATTATCATTTTTTGTGTACGCTTCATTCCTTATTGTTTTTTCTAATGTGTCCCAATCGTTGTTTCCAAATATTGTTTGTATTGTCAAGGCGTTTATTTGAAGCAGAGGTCGGTTGGTCTTGGTTGACCGGCGACACGACGGGCACACTCACAGGCGTCGTTCGAAAAAACCCAGCTGCACTTCGTCTGCTTCTTCGTTGTCCCGCTTGAACTCGTCCGCTTCTTCGCTGCGCTGCGCCTGTCGGTCCCATTACAATTACTCTCCCTCCGAAAAAGGAGCCATCCTGGCGACTTACGGAGAGGAGAGGATGGGCGGGTCATAGTAAGGCTTGAGGCGCTCAACGTGCACAGTTTCGCGCCCCCGGCGACGGTGGTCCGAAGAGGGAACGAGCGGCTCAACGATATAAGTCACCGGAGAAGTTTGGAGGACAACCCGGTAAGGTCCGTGAAAGCGAGACAGTAGTTTCGTGGCGAGGCCGGGAGTGGAGGAAGGCACCCAGAGCCAAACGAGGGCGCCAGATGGGTATGACGCTGGAGGGTCCGGGGAATCCCGACGGTGCTTCTGATCCCATTGTTGCTGTGTGGTGAAAGAGCGGGCAAGTTGCCGGCATTCTTCGGCATACAGGTGAGCTTCGGAGAGTAAGGTGGTCTCGGAAGGGTCAGGGTGATAAGGAAGGATGGTGTCCATGGTAGATGTAGGCTCGCGGCCATATAAGAGGAAGAAAGGAGAAAACCCCGTTGTTGTCTGAGTAGCTGTGTTATACGCGTACGTGACGAACGGGAGCACTTGATCCCAGTTGGAGTGGGCGGTGTCAACGTACATGGCGAGCATGTCACTCAGAGTGCGGTTGAACCGCTCAGTCATGCCGTTGGTCTGGGGGTGATAGGCGCTGGTGTAGCGATGAACGATTTGGCATTGCTTGAGCAGGGCCTCGACGGCGTCCGAGAGAAAAACACGGCCGCGGTCACTTAGAAGTTCTTTCGGGGCGCCGTGACGAAGAACAAGACTGTGTAAAATGAAGTGAGCGACATCGTTTGCGGTAGCAGATTTGAGAGCCGACGTTTCGACGTAACGGGTGAGATGGTCAACGGCAACGATGATCCACCGATTATTAGCCGAAGTAGTTGGAAGCGGGCCATAAAGATCAATGCCGACGCGGTCAAAGGGACGGCCAGGGCAAGGTAACGGCTGCAAAGGAGCGGCGGCGGAATGGGGGGGTTTCTTGCGACGTTGGCAGGCGGTGCATGACCGAATGTGCTGACGTATGTAGCGGTACATACCTCGCCAGTAGAATCGCTGACGAAGGCGAGTATATGTTTTCAGTACACCGGCGTGGCCGCATTGTGGAGCGGCGTGAAAAGATGCACAGATTGTAGCACGGAGGTGTCGAGGGATGACCAACAGCCACTTCCGGCCGTCGGGGAGGTAATTACGGCGGTATAAGAGGCCATCACGAACGGCGAAGTGGTGGGCTTGGCGGCGAAGGGTCCGGGTCGAATGATGCGGCGAGGGCGTGTTCAGGAAGTTTAGCAGCGAGGTGATCCAAGGATCCTTCAGTTGTTCGGAGAGCATATCAGGGATGTTGAACGAAGAGAATTCGTAGGCACAGACGAGGGCAGAGGTTGACTCGCATGGGAGTGGTGAACGAGAAAGGGCGTCGGCGTCCGAGTGCTTGCGGCCGGAGCGATAAATGACGTGTATATCAAACTCCTGGAGACGTAAAGCCCAGCGGGCGAGTCGGCCAGAAGGATCTTTGAGGGAGGATAGCCAGCATAGGGCGTGGTGGTCTGTGACGACATAGAAGGGCCGGCCGTAAATGTAAGGGCGGAACTTGGCAATTGCCCAAATGATGGCGAGACATTCTTTTTCTGTGACAGAATAGTTTGATTCCGCCTTGGTGAGGGCGCGGCTGGCGTAAGCGACGACGTATTCCGGATACCCAGGCTTTCGCTGGGCAAGAACTGCGCCCAAGCCCACACCGCTCGCGTCAGTGTGAACTTCTGTCGGACAGGCGGGATCAAAATGGCGAAGGATGGGGGGAGAGACCAGCAGGCGGCGTAAAGTGCTGAACGCGGTATCGCAGGCGGGGGACCAAGACGAAAGGTTCGGGCTGCCGGCAAGAAGCTGCGTTAAAGGGGCGATGATACTGGCGAAATTTCGGATGAAGCGACGAAAATATGAGCATAAGCCTATAAAACTGCGAAGTTCTTTTAAGGTGGTTGGTTTGGGGAAGTCAGCGACGGCGCGAAGTTTGGCAGGGTCAGGAAGAACGCCGTCTTTGGAGATGACATGGCCTAATATTGTGAGCTGCGTTGCACCGAAGTAACATTTTTTCAAGTTTAGTTGCAGGCCGGCGTCAGTAAGGCAAGTGAGTACGCGCTGAAGGCGGTGCAGATGGGAAGGAAAATCTTTGGAAAAAACGACAATGTCATCTAGGTAACACAGACAAGTTTCCCATTTGAGGCCACTGAGAATAGTGTCCATCATCCTTTCGAATGTGGCTGGAGCATTGCAGAGGCCGAATGGCATCACATTGAACTCATACAAGCCCTCTGGGGTGACGAAAGCGGTTTTCGGCCTGTCGTTCGCTGCCATCGGGACCTGCCAGTAGCCGGAGCGTAAGTCGAGGGATGAAAAATACTCCGCTCCCTGCAAGCAATCCAGTGCGTCGTCGATTCGGGGTAGAGGATAAACATCCTTGCGTGTGATCTTGTTGAGACGGCGGTAGTCCACACAGAACCTGATGGAGCCATCTTTTTTCGTCACCAAGACAACAGGAGAGGCCCAAGGGCTGTGAGAAGGCTGTATTATGCCGCGCCGAAGCATGTCGTCAACATTGTCACGGATGACGCGGCGCTCGCTCGGCGAGACTCGGTACGGTCGCTGACGCAAGGGAGCGTGGGTACCAGTGTCAATTGTGTGAGAGACGGCCAATGCGCGCCCCAAGGAGGGCTGGGAAAGGTCGAAAGAGTTGCGGAAGCGGCAGAGAAGTTCCAAGATTTGGTCACGGTAAGCGGACGGAAGGTCGGGAGCGATGTTACGACGAAAGACGTCGATGGAAATCGGATCGGGCGCTGTGGCACAACAGGCTAAGGCAGTAACTGGGGAGCAGGCACGGGTATCGGAGAACTCGGAAGCAAGAGCAGGGTCCAGTTCTTCAATAGAGCCGAGGCATTCGCCGCAAAGAACAAACGACGGGCAAGAAAATGGGTTGGTGACATAGATGGCGCAGTGTCCATCAGAAATCGAGACAACGGCGAATGGAATGAGGAGGCGCTGATGGCGAGTGGCTGTTGCGGTAGGTGTGAAAAGAACAGGGTTGCTGAGGAAAGAGTCGGGGCGGAGCGGAACGAGGGCTGAAGAGGAGGGAGGTATGTCGGTGTCGGCAGCTACAAGAAGCTTAGCGGAGCGCACAGGTAGGTCACACAACGAAACATCACACAGGGGAGAAAGCTCAAGTTCCGCACGGGCACAATCAATCACTGCACGGTGGGTCGAGAGGAAATCGCAGCCGAGGATGACATCGTGAGAGCAGGCGGTCAGCACAACAAACTCGATGGTATAGGCGACGTCGTTGATAGAAACGCGGACCGTGCAGGCTGCGATGGGGTGGATGCGCTGAGAGGTGGCCGTACGTAGTGAAAAGTCAGACAGCGGCGTTGTCACCTTACGAAGTTTGCGGCGAAGAGCATCACTAATTACTGACACTGCAGCACCCGTGTCGACGAGCGCGAGAACGGGGACGCCTTCAACAGACACCTCAATCACGTTAGCAGGAGAACACGGAGGACTTAAAAAGTTGGCAAAACACGCAGTTCTTGCCTCCTGAACTGCGGCAGTCAGTTTTCCTCTGGGAGAGGGTCCGGGCGGCGGAGCATCGGAGAAATGGAACGTCGACGAGGGGAAGGCGAGCGGCGAGTAGGGTACTGGGAGCGATGTGTAGAGGAGGCAGAAGAGCCATTAGGCAAGGGCGGCCCGGAATCGTAGCGGAAATTGCGCATGAAATCGCCAGAACGAGGAGATCGCTGACGGCAAAAGCGTGCGACATGGCCCGGAAGACCGCAGGAATAGCATATCGGTCGATTGTCCTCGGTACGCCAGGGGTTCGTAGGGTTTCGGCGGGGTCGACGAACCGGGACCTGCGGCGGGGGTATAGACGGCGGTGGAGCATAAAAGGCCGGGCTGCTAGGGTAGGCGGCAGAGGTGGGCGAGCGCCGTGTACCGGTGACTGCTTCAGCATAGGTGAGCGGCGCTGCCACAGGAGGAGGTGGGGGACTGGATGGCAGAACTGCAGCGACCTGCTCCTGAATAGCACGACGGATAGTGGGCGTGAGAGATGGCGCCAGGTCGTGCGGAGGGCAGGCGGGGTCGGGAATGTGATGCAGCAGAGAAAGCTGGCGAGCGACCTCTTCGCGGATGAAGTCTTTAACCTGCTGCATGAACAGGGACTGCTCAGCAGACGAGCCACCAAGGGCCAAGCCAGCAAGACCCCCCGCAGGCGCGCCGGACTGCCGCGTAGATGCGCGTTGCTTGCGGAGTTCGTCGAAGCTTTGGCACAGCTGGATGACGGTAGCGACGGAGGTGGGGTTCTTCGCCAGCAGCATCTGGAAAGCGTCATCGGCTATGCCTTTAAGTATGTGGTTGACTTTATCCCCTTCGGACATGGAGGGGTTGACACGCTTGCACAGGTCAACAATGTCCTCGATGTAGCTTGTGAAAGTCTCGGAAGGGAGCTGAGATCGAGCACGAAGACGTTGCTCGGCGCGAAGCTTCCGGACGGCGGGGCGGCCGAAAACGTCGGCGAAGCTCGTTTTAAAGGACGACCAGGTGGGAAGATCGGCCTCATGGTTGCGAAACCATAGGTTGGCAACGTCCGTTAGATAGAAGAGGACGTTGCTAAGTTTCACGGAATCGTCCCACCGATTGTAAGTGCTGATGCGCTCATAGGAGGCCAGCCAATCGTCGACGTCTTGGTCATCGGTGCCACTAAATGGAGAAGGGTCACGCTGGCGCTGCACCCCGTGACAGAGTACGGTGGCAGGGATGGGCTGCGATGGTTCACTCGGACCTTCCGGCATGGTGGCGGAGACGAGGAGCGTTCCACTTCGAAGTTCCAGGATGAGGACCGGGACGGGAACCGAGGCACCTCCACCAAGTGTCAAGGCGTTTATTTGAAGCAGAGGTCGGTTGGTCTTGGTTGACCGGCGACACGACGGGCACACTCACAGGCGTCGTTCGAAAAAACCCAGCTGCACTTCGTCTGCTTCTTCGTTGTCCCGCTTGAACTCGTCCGCTTCTTCGCTGCGCTGCGCCTGTCGGTCCCATTACAGTATTTTTGCACGCTTCTTGTGTATGTAATTTGCATCATGCCTGCCGCCCTGCAATGTAGGGGCTGAGGGGCATGTCTAGCCACAATTTCCAGCTGCTTTTCTAGGCACTCAGCATGTGTAGATGGGAAAATAAATTGAATTGAAGAAGAATTTAATTGAAATCAGAGGCAAAATAAATATACTTAATTACCCATTATTACTCCACAACGACATTCACGACTGTGTAATGGTCGGTATGATATACACTGCTATGAACCATGAGCGGTGGTTGAGTTTCATTTGTAAAACGGTGTTCCCATTCTTCACACGCACCTTGTCATCCGTCATGTGGTCTTGATGCTTGTTTTGTATTTTTGCAGTGATAGCTACATTGAGGTAGCATTTAGAGCCTTCAGCTTCACGGCGCCGTGGCGGTGGCGGTGCCGCTACCGCCACGGGGGGCGGAGCAGCTACCACAGGCGCGGTGCCGTGGTGGTCACGTGGTTCTCCACGTGGTTGGTCACATGGTGTGGAGCAGCTGCTCCTGTTGGCGGGGCGGCGCGCCGGCGAAACCAAGCTGCAACAGCTGTGCGCATGCACCGTGTCAATTGGGACGAAGATGAAGAAGGAACGCCCAGAGAATCGGAGCGGCGAAAGACTGACTTTGCAATTGAACTGAGGAAACTCCACTCGGCCAGCTGTAGCTATCGCGTCGCTCCAGGTTTAATCAGATGTAAACTAACGCCAATTTTTTTCTGAATGTACACAAGTACTGAGTTGTATGCAGTATGACTGTTTTAAAAGATTTACCATTTTTATATATCTTTTTATGTTTTTGTTTTTATTTTTTCCAAGTTTTAAAATAAAAATTCCCTCTCATTGTATATATGTATATAAAAGCATATATTTTTAAGTTTTATTTATTTACAATAATTGGTTTTTTTTCTGCGGAAATGAAATGACGCAGTATCTGTGTCATATATAGTTAGACACTTGAACCGCGCCGTTAGGGAAGGGATAAGGGAGGGAGTGAAAGAAGAAAGGAAGAAGGAGGAGCCGTAGTGGAGGGCTCCGGAATTTACAATGTTTTTATATCTCAGTCTTCATTGTTGGGTAATTTTCCACTAGGAGTAACATTCAATTTTTCGCATGGCGTATATTGCTGACGATGCCAACGGCCCGAAAATGTCCTTGGACGATACAGGTATACAGCTTCGATGTAAATATACCTTGTGCCATGGCGTTCTTTGGAACAGAATACGTTGCGTCATAAAAATTCATTCTCATCAGGAGTTGCACCGAGACACTGGTGTTCCGCCTCTGCGCCGCACCTCGCCTTTCCTCAAAACCCACCGTGGTGGCTCAGTGGTTAGAGCGCTCGGCTACTGCTCCGGAGCTTCCAGGTTCGAACACGACCGTGGCTCTCTACTCCGCACCTCTTCTTTCCTATCTTCGTTCACTCCCTCCTTTATCCCTTCCCTTACGGAGCGGTTCAAGTGTCCAACAATATATGGGACAGATACTGGGCCATTTGCTTTCCCTAAAAAACAATTATTATTATTCTTATTATTTATTCTTCAATAAAATAATAACTGATTTTTTGGGGAAGCAAATGGCGCTGTATCTGTCTCATATATCGACGGACACTTGAACCGCGCCGTAAGGGAACAGATAAGGAGGGAGTGAAAGAAGAAAGGAAAGAAGAGGTGCCGTAGTGGAGGGCTCCGGTATAATTTCGACCAGCTGGGGATCTTTAACGTGCACATACATCGCACAGCACACCGAGGATTTAGCGTTTTGCACCTCCATAAAAACGCAGTCGCTGCGGTCGGGTTCGAATCCGGGAACTCGGAATCAAAAGACACCCGCCGCGGCGGCTCAGTGGTTATGGCGCTCGACTGTGATCCGGAGATCTCGGGTTGGAACCCGACTGCGGCCGCTGCGTTTTTATGGAGGAAAAACGCTAAGGCGCCCGTGCGCTGTGCGATGTCAGTGCTCGTTAAAACTCGCCACCTGGTCAAAATTATTCCGGAGCCCTCCACTACGGTATCTCTTTCTTCCATTCTTCTTTCACTCCCTCCTTTATCCCTTCTCTTACGGCACTGTTCAGATGTCCAACTATATATCAGACAGATACTGCGCCATTTCCTTTCCCCAAAATTCAATTATTTTTATCATTATTCTCTAGGGGGACTCTGAAATCAACACAGACGCTGCTCCACGCTAGCACTCGTATATGGCTGCGGTCAAATCACACCTGTTCAGAAACGAACGACACTTGATCCCCTACCCCTATTTTTTCTTACTATCGCTCTGCCTTTCTCTCCCTCTCAATGTCCACTTATTGCCGCTAGTCGCAACTCACGTGCTTCAGGCTTTAATGGCAGATACCGCGGCTGGCAACATCCTCCCTTCCATTGCTACTTTATTAAAGCTTCAGCTTTACTGGCCGCGAACTTGCGATTTTACCGTGGCGGTGCTCCGAGGAGGCACATGACGTCACAACGCGCGCCTCGAAGCAGATATTTCTCTCCCCTTTCCTCAAAATCCAGCTTTCAATTCTCTCTTTCTTCTTTCCCTCCCTCCTTTCTCCCTCTCTTTACGCCGCGATATTGGTGTCTGCCGAGATATTGGAGACGGTTGCTGTGCCGTTTCCTTTCCTCAAAAACAAAACAAAACAAATGAGATTAAGGCGTTCATAGAGTTCCTTGGCGTTGACAACTTTGCAAAGGCCGTTTATTTCCACGAAACGAAAGCGCGCAACCGGCTCCCTGGGTCAGTGGATACCTCATTCTCGCTTTCATGTACGTGGCGTTGGTGTCCAACTGCAAATGTCTGCTTTGATTGCGTTCCTTGCCAATGGTTAGGCAGTGCGCCCTCCCTGCCGCCCTGAGAGGTGGTATGCAGTTAATGGTTGACCGCGAGAGATTGGTCACCAAATGAACGCTGCGACCTAGCTATTGCTGCAATTCGGCATGTCAGCCCCAACGCTGTCACGCTAATGCATTCAGGCCACATCTCTCTCTCACCACCGCCACATGTATCAAAGCACGAATGAGGCGCCCTATTAAGCAGGGAGCCAGTTATGCGCCCTTCGTTTACTGAAAGCCATCGCCGTCTAGAACATTGACAACGAAAACGCCAATGAACACAGTGAATGCCATCTTTCGCTTTGTATATCCTGGATTTGCTGAGCTAATCCACATTATAATTTTCAATAAATAGCCACTAACAACCACTACGACGCGGAAAGGTCGCCTACGCTCACGCCATCTGTCTCGCCAGCGCCATGCATGGCGAGGGGGGGGGGGGGGTGTTGTGGGTGCTACACGATGGCTATATGACAGCACGCCAAACACGGAGGAAATTTACTGGAAACGCACGGTACTCGCTTAATTCGAACATCTGTAATTTGCATGCTCGTAATTATTTATGTACTCAGTACAGATCTCGAAGCTACGTTTCTAAGAAACCCGTGCATTCATAGACGCGCAATTATTCACATTCAAACGTCGAGCCGTCGTGGCGGAATGGAAGCGTACCGATAACGAACGCCAAAGGCCCTGGTTGGGAAAATTTCAGGGAGGAGCTTTGTTGACCCAAAGTGAGGTGAGGCGAAAGCCTTTAGCGTGGTGCTGCTGCTTGTGTCGCTGATGTGTCGTGATGTTGATTAAATACTACAATTGGTCGCTTCACGGCACTTTCGCTGGCGTTAATTAGAGCGCACACGGTTGCTTGCTGGAAACACAGGAGAGCGTTTAGGCGGCATCCTTGAAAATTTTTTGGGGAGGGGGAGGGGAGGGGAAGGAAATGACACAGTATCTGTTTCAAATATAGGTGGGCACCTGAACTGCGCCGTAAGGGAAGGGTCAAAATAGGTACTCAGAGAATAAAGGCAGAAAGTAGCCGATTCGGAGTACCCGGGCTTAAATCCGACCGCGGCGGCTGCGTTTTTATAGAAGAAAAACGCTAAGGCGCCCGTGTGCTCTTTGATGTCAGTGCACGTTATAGATTCCCAGGTGGTCGAAATTATTCCGGAGCCCTCCACTACGGCACGTCTATCTTCCTTTCTTCTTTCACTGCCCCCTTTATCCCTTCCCTTACGGCGCGCTTCAGGTGTCCAACGATATATGAGACAGATACAGCGCCATTTACTTTCCCCAAAAACCAATTGTTGTTGTCGTGAGGCGTCCTCCAGCTTTTTTTATCGACTGTGCATTTCCAGAATTTTAAGCTTTAATTTCTATATATTCTATATTTTATACATCAACATTTTTTTCTGATTTAACATCTTTGCGCATAATACGGAATGCAACGTTTTGTTCCATCTCGGCACAAATTATTGCGAGAAGAGTACTATAGAAATAGGCGATATTTTCTTGAAGCTAGTCTACGATATGACGCCCTCTGTGATCACTACAAATTTTTTAAATCTGAAATAGCGGATTCATTTGCAGTTCAAAAGCTTTCGAAGTCGTTCATTGAACTATTGAGAACAGGGGCAAGGTTATGAACTTGTACAAGGGACGAACAGAGATTAAATTTATTATTCAACAAAAAAAAACTTCCTTATGGTTTTGCTCCGGTTAAATTTGGTGTGTACGCGATAGCTTACCTGACGAAGACGCGGGTTCTCTTGCGGATTATCAATCTCGGTTCTTCACGCCGTCGTTTCGCGAGCCGTTCCTCTCTTCGTTCCGGCGTCTTGGCCGTGCGCTTGGCATTCCTCACTTATTGGGCTTGTTAAGTTGTCTTGAGAGGTATGCTATAGGTTGAAGTAGCCTTGCTTAGTCTGCCGGCTATTGCCTCAACGTAGCCTCACTTATTTGTTAATAACAACCTAAACCCTGTCGGATCAGCCCCGCTATGAGCACAGTCTCTTTTAATAGTACATATTTCATTCTCGCAGTCAGCATCTATGCACACAATTACTCACAGCAGAACAAAGTCCACTCGAAAAGTCACCACCTATGCACATGTTAAATAACAGTAGAACACAGTCCATTGCAGTGCCACCATCCAAGCACGCATCCCCTCCCAGGATAGCATGGTCCGCTCCAGAAGATACCACCTACGCACACATTCATC
Organism: Amblyomma americanum; assembly: GCA_030143305.2. Taxonomy (NCBI): domain Eukaryota; kingdom Metazoa; phylum Arthropoda; class Arachnida; order Ixodida; family Ixodidae; genus Amblyomma; species Amblyomma americanum. The sequence continues at coordinate 12,627 of JARKHS020030009.1, forward strand.
CGCAGACCATAGTAGACGATAGTCCGTTCTTGCTATCACAAATTAGAGACGAGAACAATGTCCTGCAGAAATGTTAAAAGAAGGCGTGCTTTTGTACTCGTTGTTGACTCGCCTTATACCACGCCACAACTTCGGGATGCGTCGACGTGGCTTCCCGCAGTCGCCGTTGATGTCGGTCGCAGTATACACGTAGACTTTCCGCTTTTTATCATTTGTAAACGGTTGGCCCGTAAAGCCAGTTCCTACTCTTTGTTGAGAATACTCATCAATAAATATTTTCCACCACCGCCATGATCTTCACCCATGGTTCATCTGAAGAACGAGCGTTTCGCAGCCTTTGTTTATAAAGTGGCCGAGACACGACGCGCATTATTGCCAAACTCCGTATGCGTAGCGCGCCTGTAGCTACTGCGCATGCGTGACGCACACAGCAAGGCAGCGGAATCGGCGGCGGCAACGACGACGGAGGGGGTACTGTCCCTTCACCTCTTTCATTTCATTTCTCCATTCTGTGTGCTATCCTTTATTTCCGCTACCCCAGCTCTGGTGCTTCAGTATCGATGGCAGATGCCGGGGCTAGCAAAAACCTTTTCCTTCGTTTTTATTATTTTAATATTTTAATAAAAAACACCACTAAAACGACGACCGCGCAACTCTGTCATCACGCGCGCCGCACTTGTTGCTCGGCGCAACAAGATAGCGGAGCCGGCGGCGGCACAACTCTGACGTCACGCACGGCGCACTTTTTGCTCGGCGCTTGCGCATTAACGGCACCGGCTGGGCCCGATGACCGCTTCAAAAATTAGGCAAAGGTTTAACCCTGTAAATCTCAGCAACCAAAACGAAAGGTTTGAAAGTTAAGTTTTTCTAGACTTGGTTGTTGCTTGGTGGTAATATCTGAAGTTTAGCAACGGTTTACCAAGCTCAACTTGAAAGCTTTCGCTAAGGTTACTCACTTCGTTTCTGTAGGGCAGCCTTTCGAAGAGCTACGTCCACTGGATAATCGGATTCTGCCGGTCGTCTTCGCAACTTCTGAGATGCAGACAGTTAACGAGGCGTCTCGCCAGGATCATCCATGACGACTGCAGCCGTTAAATTGTCGGGGCCTGTTGCACTCCGTTGGTACCTGCTGAGTGGCAGCGGAGGCTGTCTAGACAGGAAGGGACGGTGGATGGCGGCTGAAATAAGCGGATGTGCGTCGCATTTTTACAGCAAATTTTGAAAAATTTTGCCCGGACCAACTCTTCGTTGCCACCGGATTTTATTCAGAACGAAAAGACCGCAAGTGCTGGATCCCGTCGGTAACAACTTTCAAGCGGTAGGGTCAATTTTCGGCTTTCTACTATACTTAAAGTTTTCAAAGGGGGCGCCAGGCCGCTAACCCTGACGGTGTGCCCAGCTCGATATCGGGAGAGCATGGGTTGCTCGGTCTATCGACGACGCCAACGTCTAGCATCGACGCCGCTTAGAAGACGGACCATACAACGGGGCCGAACCAAGCCAAGGATGCGTCGCTTCAACCACCAAACGTTCTACTCAAGGAATTCCAAGAGATGGATGACGGTGACTTATGAGACGCTGACGAAATAATCCCATCCGGCTCCTCGTCGGAGCCAGCTGGGAACAACAATGATGCCAGTTGGGAGCTTGTACAATCCAAGCGCAAAGAAAACTTCAAGCGCGAGGACAATAGAAAGGCACGGGAACCGGCCCGGCCGCCCAACCTCACGACGGAAAATCACCATTCGATGCGACCGGCTGCAGCATAACTGGACCGAGGGAGGGAGTAGAATAGGCCTAAGCGAAGAATGCCGCCACTCCCCAGAGGTCACTTCAAAATCATTATTCTACCTGCGAAAGGACTCACGGTGAAATCACTCATCACTCACCAAGTAGCGCGCGCCATCGCCGTAGCGTGCGACCAACAATGCAAGGACGAGGACTTACTTGTACGGGTATTGCTTCGCACCGGATCCAACAATACTATCGTTAGCACACTGCACGAGCAAACGGGTCAGATAGTGCGGCACATTAACCATCTCAAATTCGCCGGAACGGCTTTTGATGTAAGCGATTACGTGGCAGCTCCGTAAGACGTCTTACGCGGCGTAAACCACGGTGTAGACCCAGACACGTCTCCCGAAGAGATCAAAGCGCGCCTACGAGTCAGAACTCAAGGAGTGACCATACTCCAGGCGAAGATGCCCGGGAAATCCAAGACGGCAGTGATCACGCCCGATTGCTCGATCTTGACGAAATTCACCTACGACGCAGGTGAAGAATCGTGCTAGCAACACCGCCCCACAAGGCAAGCCTACCACGTCTGCTTCCAGCAAGGAGACCGCTCCGACGTGTGCCCGCACAAAAATTACTGTGTGCGGCCTGTGGGGAGTGCAAACCCCGTCCGGCGACCACGTGTGTGCGCCCAAGTGTGGAATATGCGGCGAAGCACATCGCGCCGAATCAAAAGGGGTTGCAGGACCGACTGTAGAAAGCAAGTCAAAAAGTTTCTAGGACGCTTAAGTTTCGCCTTTAAGAGTAGAACGCGATCTGGACCGTATTGCCGCATTTCGAAGGAAGGGAAGGAAAATGAAAATCAAATTTTTTAAAAAAGGAAAGGATGCCTGTCTCACATATCTCGGTGGACACCCCAACCGAGCCGTAAGGGAAGGAAATTGGAGTGGAAATTGGTTTTAAGGAAAGGAAATGACGCCTGTCTCACAGATCTCGCTGGACACCCGTACCATGCCGTAAGGGAACGAAAATCCCTTCCCTTACGGCGCGGTTCAGGTGACCACCAAGATGCACCATTTTTCTCTCGTGGCAAAAGACGCCGACGACACCGGCTTTTCTGCGACACGAACTCCTTAACGCTGTGGCGATAAAACCCACCGGAGGTGGACGCAGCGACCAACGCGGGCGACCGCACAAGCGATAGCTTAGCTCAGAGGGCGGGACATCGAGGAGCTGATCGAGGTCACCTGCCCGCCTCTGCCCCCAGCCGACCCACAGGAGGGGATCAAACAAGAGCAGAAGATAAAGAATCTACCTTGGCCAGAGAGAGAGAAAAAAAAACTTTATTTGGTCCATTAAATGTTTAGCGTTCGGTCTTCGTCTGCACCGCTGCAGACTCCTGACCTTCAAAGCAGGGTTGGGCCCCTAGTCTAGGACTCCAATGAGTCGCGCTGCTTCGCTTGCGTGCTGCACCATTGCCCTTTGGGAGGCGAGCTCGCAGCTGGTGAGCCAGTTCTCCCACTGCTCCACACTCGGGGCTGTTTGTTGGTGGAACGTGTAGTTTCTCTTCAACTCCCAGGTTATATGAAAAAGCGTGGGGATTGCCCCAATTCCCCCACGTGGGTATGTGCCATGTTTGTTGAGGTGAAGAAGAGGAGGAAGAACAAAGTGGCAGCAAGCTAAGCTGGGCTTCTACCAGTGCTTCGCACTCGGTAGGAGAGGGTAGTAACACAAACCACACAAATACAAACAACACAAGTAATCTTGCCACAGAAACGAAATAGGCTCGAGACTCGAGAAAGAGCTCGCTTGAACTAAAAAAAATGAGCTCGAACACGAAGTGAAGGAACTCACAAGAACACTAAAAGAACAGCGGGAACTCGACACGACAAGAGACCTTCCAAAAAGACAACAACGGGCGTCCAACGAGGGAAGCCTTGAAACACGAATACAACAGATGATGCAGCAAATGATGCAGAATATGATGCAGCAGATCCAATCGCAAATACAACAGATGAAAACACATTTCCCAGAGCAGATCTCAGATATCAAAAGCGCAGCCCGAAAGCAAAGACATCGAAATCACTAGGGAAAGAGAATACAGCCGTCCAGCGCTTACGGATTTCTCTAGTGAACATGACAGCACCAGCAACACGTAAACATGACGAGCACGCGTCAGCAAGAACAAGAATATTTAGGTATTTGACAATGGAACTGCAGAGGCTACCCCACAAGCAGCGTCTCATAAACCAATATCTAAACACAGAACTCACCCACCTTCCCGATGTAATCGCGCTCCAAGAAAATGGTACGTGAAGCTAAAGCGGCCGGCCTTGTCACAAAAGCCATCACCGCCATCAGGCACGACACCATCGCAGACACCGATATAGAGCACGCGCTTGTAGAAATCATTCCGAGAAAGCGATAGGTTGGGAGGATATTCGGTAAGAATGTACACAGACCGCCGAGATAAAGAAAAGCCAAATTTGTCGAACTCTTTCTCTGAGCGCACAAGGTGGCCAAAGAAAATTCACTCATCTTCGTTGTATATTTCAGTGCCATGGGCAGGAGTTCGGGATACCAGAAACAAGACATCAAGAGAAGAACATTCGCGGATGTAGCGGAATACTTTGGCTGCAGTCTAATCACAGGTCCTGCGAAACCCACGGTAATCTGGAATTCGGTGATCATGAACACTTGCCCGGACGTCACCTTCGTAAGGAAGACCAGAGATTCGCATTGGGAAAACACGACGGAAAACATAGGCAGTGATCACCTTACCCTCCGGAAGTGAATACATCGGACAAGATAAAACGCCAGACTCGACATGCAAAAATCACAGACGCGTTTCGTAGGGAGGGCAACTGATCTGAAGGCGATATCGAATCACTAGAGCAATGAAGCAGCATGCTTGAGAAGAACGGGAAAAATACAAAAATATAAGAACTACAACACAGCCTCAAGTAAACGGGTACCTCTTCAGATCCTCATTATATGGAAAGCCAGACGCAGTCCCACCAAAAGAAGGCTGAAGCAAAGGCACGAGAGAAACCAAAACTAGAGTACTCCCTCCCTTAACCCTTCCCTTACGGCGCGGTTCAGGTGTCCAAAGATATATGAGACAGATACTGCGCCATTTCCTTCCCCCAAAAACCAATTATATATATAGATAGACAGCAGAAATCTCGGCAAAAGCTAAAGAATACGCGACGCAACTGGCGAAGCAAAAGTGGGAAAAACTTAGCGACTTGAATAGGGGAACTCTAGGCACGGCCAGAACCTGGAAACTCCTAAGAGCACTAATCGATCCGACCAAACGCAAATCGAAAAACAAAAAAAGCTATCCAGAAGTTCATCCACTCCTTCGAGGGATTTTACACCGCCCTGCTAGAGAAGGCAGGAGCAAAATGTTTCGGCGATCACAACCTCCCCGTGAAAGCAAAGAACGTATCGGGGAACCAAGAACCAGGGACACGACAGCCTCTTAACTGTGGAAAAAGCTTATGCGGCCATAAGGAACCGGACCAAAAACACTGCAGCAGGAGCGGACACACTCGACAGCGCCCTCATCCGCAACCTGAGTGACGACCTCACAGAAGAGCCTGTAACTTTCTTAAACACTGGGAGGCGGAAACGCTTCCCGAAGATGGAAAACGCGTCGAATAATGATACCTAAACCTGGTAAAAGCTCCAAATTTAAACTCACAGGCCCATTCCGCTCACGTGGCGCCTTGGCAAGCTTTACGAGCGGGTGGGGACGCTAAGACTGGAAAAATATCATGGAATAGAACTACCGTGTACCCCAACCACGTTCGGCTTCAGAGCAAAACATTCGACATAAGACGTGCTCCTCAAATACAAGATCTACTCCGAAACGTACCTCGAACTCTTTAAAATATCATAACAGCCCTGGACATCAAGGGGGCTTCGATAACGTTAGCCACGAAGCGTTCCTAACGGGCCTAGGTGATCTGGACTGTGGAGGCGTTTTCCACGGCAACGTCAAAGTCTTCCTCTTCGATAGAATTGCCACCATCGGCATGGGAGCCCTTCAATCGGTCAAAATTCACAGACCAAGCAAGAGAACACCCAAAGGGTCAGCCATCTCATCCATCCTTTTCAACATTGCCATGATGAGCCTAGCTCGAAGACTAGGGAAGATCGAAGGCATCAGGCACGCAGTGTAAGCCGACAACAGTACAGTCTGGACAAACACCGGCTCTCTCGGGGAGAAGGAAGACAGGCTACAGGAAGCGGCCACCCGTGTTGATATATCTCGGAGAAAGAGCACTCGCATGCTCTACAGTGAGGGCGGAACTGCTGCGAGTCTGGAGAGGCAAGCAAAACCAGACCATCCTTACCAGTGAGGACCTGAAACTCAATGTGTGCCATAAAGGAACGCCTATACTGGAAGAGACAACAATACGTTTCTCGGCCATGTAGGTTAAATCCAACCAAGCAGTACTCACTTTCACCTTGCTCAAAGCACAAAGGCTACAAGTCACACGCATGAAGACCTGCATCACAAACAGGTAATATGGCATGCCCGAATAGGACACAATAAAACTAGTCAGACACCTGGAAGTTTGCCGAATCCCGTATAGCCTACCCTACCAGTGCTTGAACAAGAGCTAAATAGAACACGCGGAGGACATGCTATGCAAAGCGTATTACAGCGCTCCGACTTCCACGCAACACGTCTAAAGAAAATACCATGGCCCTGGGATTGAAAAACAGCTTCGAAGAGCTACGGGAGGCGCAGCTTGAGTCGAAAATCTCGTACTGCTGGTTACGACTGAAAGAGCGCTTTTACAGAAACCAGAATGCCGCGAGCAGATACTATAAATGAAGACGGAAACCATCCCCGACCAGCTTTGCAAATCCCTCTAGGTAGCAATGAACAATTGGACAATGGCAATGGGACATGGACTCCAGCCTCCAGCAAAGGAGAAGAGAAGCGAGGGCAGAATTTATTCAGAAAATATACGCTCCTCACGACATGACCGTGTATGCAGACTGGTAACCGAGAGGAGGAGGCACCAAATTTGCAGCGGCCACGATAGTCGATTCATCTGCGTGAAATGACCAGCGCGTCTATGCGAAAGAGCACGGTAGCACAGGCCAAGGAAGTAGTCGTTCCTCTAGCGGTGGCGGAGCGCTATATAACCCGGCAGGTTACTAAGAGTACTCACGGGCTCTCAAACAGCCTTCCGACATTACACAATGGCAGTGTAGGTCGTCACGCACTCCGTATACTCCTCGCAGCGAGGGACACAATTAGAAATCACGAAGAAAAGGAATAGAGCAAACGCAAAATCGTGGGGTACCGGGCCACATGGTGGTGGTAGGGAACCAAGAGGCCGTCAGGATAGCTCGATGATACACTACTTTCCGAGCATCCGTCGAGACCGTGGAACTCTGCCAGCACCCAAGGAATACTGGGCCATAATCCAAAACTATTTAAGGGAGAAGAATGCGATATCCCCCGCCGCACAAATCTCTCATCAGAGAGGAAGCTCTCGCTTGAAGGGAATTATAGACAGTTTGTTACAAAAACCGACACATACTTAACAAAATTCCCCCTACGGTATAGCGGACAAATGTCTCGGGTGCGGCGAAAACCCCACACTATATCATATCACGTGGGCCTGTCAAAACTTAGACGTGGTACCAAAAATACAAAACCATCCGCCGCGGTGGCTGAGTGGTCATGGAGCTCGGCTGCTGGCACCAGAGACGCGGGCTCGATTCCGGCCGCGCTGGTGTTGGGATTCAGGCAGCGTGACTGGGCCGGAGAAGAGACGAGGACGATCGAAGGAAGAAAACGTGAAAAACTTTACACAGTGACTATTTACATAATGTACAAGTAAGGGCAAGTGAGAGTACCTCTCAGTAAAGGGAGCTTCTTAGCGGTCGGGAGTCTCTCCCAGCAAAGGGTAGCTCTCAAGAGGGGGCTCCCTTCTGGTACCAAACCAGCAGCTCGTTAAATACTCTTCGTATTCCCCAGATCCCTAGCTGGGGAATACATTTCGAAGAGTGATGTTCAATCTAACGAGGGCACTGATGGTACAACCCACGGCAGGGCGGTCCTTATGTTCACTCGCAGTTCGGTCGATGGAATGGGAACAGGACCCGGTCACGTTGTCGTCCACGCGGCCTCCAGGTGGGCGCGCACGTGAGTCCGGACTGCGCCCATGTGGACCCGGAAGGCGCCTGCGTGACACAGGAATGCGGGCTGTCTCCCAGCAGGGGTTGAAAGATCTTGTACTTCTTCTTCTGATGACCCGAACGTGGAACCTCTGTCGAAGGCGCAGCTCTCGGGCAATTGTTCAACCCCAGCGTGACTGTAGAGGATAACACTCTGTTTGTCGACGCGATAGCATGTTCGAACATGAGGGGACGCTATTAACGTCGCTGCTTCCGACATTCCCGCAGCCACGTTTCTTCCAGAGGGCTCATTCACCTTCGCGGTGGTTTTCAGGGAATCCTCCCCATGTCCAAATTCGCTGAACTCAACAGCAGGAAAGGAGCGCGAGCACAACAGCACCCCCGCCGCCAGATATTGCGCCCGGAAGATGAAATGCTCGCACGTAGCTCGGCTGACTGGGCATGCCAGGAACCACATGCTCAATGGGAGTCTTCGGGTGACCTTCAGTACCGAAGCTCGGCATCGCTTCCCCTCGTCAGATGGCCGTTTTGGGAAATTCTCTGCAATGCTAGCCAAAAGGGATCACAGACGCCAAACCACTCCTGACAAAAGCGAGCGCCCTCAGAACCCACTCATCCCGCCAGACCAACACTCGGGGCGAAAACTGCACTTATATAAAAAACTTCAACTAAAACTTGAAGAGATCAAATTTTTTGCCTGAATGAACACATGGTGTCTCCCGACGAAGAGTTTAGACATGGCACTTGTCCAAGGCGTGCGCTCCCGCTCAAGTGCACTCGGAAGGAAAAAGAAATTGCTAAATGAAAGCAGGTTTGTGCTTAGGGGGCACGCGGTACGGGAAGAGGTGACTGGTTTTGGCCGACGTGCGTTCAATTTTGCCCTCGCCAATACCTCAAAATAAAGGTACGTTACACCACTCGCTCTTACTTATCTTTGGCCGAAATAAGGAAAACCTACACCTAGGTATGTTACCTGATTTTGAACTTTACTGTAAATAAAGTGGGAGATATACGCTCTTCCTTAAGAAGAGACTATGAAATAAATCTTCAAAAATAAAACCTTGGGGGACATCCCCTTTTGGTAAAATCTTTACCGGGTAAAAGGCTCGGCTTAGCCAGTCGGCATTTGCGTGGAGCTTGCCTTTCTTGTAGCGAACTTCGAAACTGTGGTGCTGGAGTGCCAGGCTCCACCTCAGTAGACGACAATTTTTGGGCGACATATTGTGCAGCCAAGTCAAAGCGCAATGGTCCGTTTCTACTGTGAAACGGGACCCGGAGACGTAGCATGCCAGTTTGTCAATAGCCCGAAAGAGGCACGCGCATTCTTTTTCAGACGTGCTATACGCCTCTTCCCGCATGCTGAGCTTGCGGCTCAAGTAAAGAACAGGCCGCGTGTGCCTGCCATTGCTTTCCTCGCAAAGAATACTGCCTAACAAGCGGTCGCTGGCATCACATTGAATGATAAAAGGTTTCGAGAAATCTGGCGCTGCCAGTATGGGGCGCTCGCTTAGGGCCGTTTTCGGACTCTGAAATGCCTTCTGTTTCTTTTGGTCTCAAGAAAGATTGCTAGGCTCACTTTTTCTCCGCGCGTCGGTCAGGGGGCTGGCTAAATCGTAGTAGTCCTTTACGTAATGTCGTAGTAGTCCTTTACGTAATAGCCTGCTAGGCCAAGAAAAGCCCTGAGTTTCGATTTTGTGGTTGGGTGACGGTACTCAACCACGGCTGCCACTAAGTTCTGCGGGTCTGCGTTGGCCTTGTCCAACCACGTGCCCAAGATAGTTCACTTCGGCGCACCCCAGGTGGCTTTTTCCCGTCCTTACTGTTAAACCCGCCTCAAGCAGTCGGCTCAACACAATACGCAGGTGTTCAATGTGCTCCTCCCAGTTTTGTGAGAAAACGGCCACGTCGTCAAGGTAGGGGAGTGCGATATCTGTAAGTTCCCGCAGCACTTGGTTCATTATCCTTAACTTTGAAAAACAGTACGCAGCATTTTCAAGCCGGAGCTCAACATTACAGGGCGAAACATGCCCGCGGGGGACACGAATGCTTGTACCTTCTGGCGCGCTCAGTGCGTGGCACCTGCCAGTAACCACGAACTAAATCCAGTGTGGATATATATTCTGATTTAGCGACTGTTTCAACCCTCTCCTCGATGTTCAGAATGGGGTAGGTCTGGTCCACTGTGATTGAATTCAGTCTCCGGTAGTCCACGCAAGGTCTCGGATCCTTGCCTGGAACCTCTACAATAATGGTTGGTGACGTATAGTGACTTTCTCAGGGCACTATGACGCCAAGTTCGCACATACGGCGAATCTCCGTCCAACGATTACCTTTTGACTTGGAGAGACAATGTACGGTTTGCTCCTGATCGGTTGTTCGCTGGACAGCTGAATGTCGTGTTCGATGAGGGTTGTTTTTTCCTGGCTTCTTTGAAAACACCGCCTCCAAGTCGCGGACAACGTTTTTCATGTCACCTCGTTGACTTGATATCAAACATGGCTCTCTGTCGATTGAATTAAGCAGCTCATTCGCTGCTTGCTCGCCCTCATGTGGGAAAGTTATGTCTGAGATATATTCCTCTGGCATGTTCAGCGCCATGTTAACCATGGCCTGACGCTGTACATAAGGCTTCATCAAATTACTGTGGATTATCTGACGGTGTTTGTTCTTAAATTTTACCTCATAGTTGGTGTCCGAAAGCTTGGACACCACCTTAGCTGGCCCTTCCCATTGCACCTTAATCTTGTTCCTTTTTGACGGACGCAGCAACTTCACCTGGTCGCCAGGTTGGAAGGTTCGCTTGCGTGCCGATTTGTCGTCGTACACTTTAGACAGTGACTGCGCTGCTCTGACATTTGCTTCCACGAAGTTCGTGGTTTTGGCAAGTCTTTCCAGTAGCTTTACAACGTATTCCACTACACAGGGATCCTCTCCTTAACCCTTCCATGACTCCCTCTGCATACGCAACGGGGTCCTCAAGTCACGCCCGCAGACTAGTTCAGCGGGGCTAAATCCTGTGCTTTCGTGGGGGACGGATCAGTTTGCAAAGAGTGCTGCTGGAATGCACCCTTCCCAATCTCCCTTATTCTCAAAACACAGAGACCTAAGTATCCGCTTTAGCACTGAGTGCGTGCGCTCGACTGGATTTGACTGAGGGTGGTGAATGGAACTACGGATTATTTTAATTCCACAGCGTTCGAAGAACGTTGTTGACAAGCAGCTTGTGAACATGCTCCCGTTATCGCTTTGTATCTCTGCAGGGAACCCCACGCGAGAGAAAATTGTCAAAATGGCATCTACAACACATGAGGAACTTAGCTCCTTCAAGGGAACGGCCTCGGGAAATTTGGTTGCCACGCACAGTGAGGCCAGAATTTAGCGACAACCAGAGTTGGACGCTGGCAGCGGGCCGACAGTATCTATTACAAGACACCGAAAGGGCTCTGTAATGATGGTAACTAGTATCATGGGCGCTTTCATTTTATCCGTCGACTTGCCGACCCGCTGGCAGGTGTCACAAGATCTAACAAGCTGTTCCACATCCTCCTTCCAGCAGCCAGGCCAGTAATATTCGAAGGCTAATCTAGCTTTTGTTTTCTTTATGCCCAGGTGGCCCGCACATGCATTTCCATGTGCGAGCTCTAGAAGCTGCCGCGGGTATCTTGAACAAACAGCGCGAACAAAGACGAGCACAAAAGACAAGAAAGCGAACGACACGGCGCCGTGTCGTTCGCTTTCTTGTCTTTTGTGCTCGTCTTTGTTCGCGCTGTTTGTTCAAGATGCTTAACCAACTAGCCCGCCAAAACGTGTTGCCGCGGGTACTTCTCAGACGCCAGGAATTGCTCATATGCGCGTCCCTTTGAGTCGCAGTATTTCTGGTACTGAAGGCCTGATTTTTCATGAAAGGTGATGTTCTTTATGGCGAATATTGCTTACAGCTCTTAATGATGGGTCGCTTTTCTACTTTGCAATGAGTGCTTTACTATCAACCTTAGTCAACTCCTCCCAACAAGTCGAAGCAGGTGTTAATATCGAATCCTTCGCGTTGGTTCCTGTTGCCCCATTCTCTACGGAATCGGCAGTACCTTGGATTTCATGAGCTACCGCTGTTTCGGGAACACCTTCATGGTCATGCTCATGCGGTTTACACGGATCAGTTTTCCTGCAAGAACCCCCGGCTGGTCGGGAGAATGGTTCGGTACCTACTCATTTATCGGAGCGCAGTCGAGTTTCTTTGTGAGCTCTCGCGCTCGATAACGTGTTAGCGCCATGCAAGCCAAGCCTGAGGTGAACGAGAGACCTTTCTCTTTCAGCAGCTGCTCGGATTTGTTCGAAAACAGGTGGAGCAAGTGTGTCGGCAAGTTTACGCTAACTGCCGCTTCTGTGTCTAGCCTGCCAAAAGTCCCCTCCAGAGTCACCTCCGCTATTTGCAAGCATGCACTCTGTTGTTCGGCGACCTGCTTAGTCCAGGCGCATTCGCCGGTGTAGCCCGTGGATGAAACACAGGACGGATGAGCAACATCCATGGTAGCCGCTGAATCACGCAGTGCTCTGAGTTTCTTGCCATTTATCACCACGTTCCGCATGTATGGCTCCAGCACTTTAATGTTTTCCTCCGACTCTCGCATGCACGCGAAGGCCATCTTTTCCTGTTTGCAGTTCAATCAGATGTGGTCCTTCTTGTTGCAATTATAGCAATGGGCTTTCGCTCTTCAAACGCGCGAGCTGCTGGTGCCTGTTATTTCGGCGAATCGGTTGATTTGGGTGACCCAATCTTTTTTTCGCTACCTCCTCCTTTTTATCCCGCATCCTCTGTTCGGTTATACCGGTGTGCTGGTGGCGCACTTCGGTCGGGGATTCTCTTTAAATAGGTCTCTCCCTTTCCTAATTTGTTATCGTACCCTGCCTTGCTTTGGAGGTTTCGGCGAACGTAATATTCGTGTGCGAGCTGTGCCGCTTTGTCTAGGTCTATATCTGTTAGCCAGTCTTGCAGCCATATCCTCAGATCTTCTGGAATCGCGCTATAGTACTGCTCTAGTGTGATGCACTCCAGTACCTTGTCTTGACTTTCGTGCACCTCAGCGGTCTCAAGCCACATGTTTAAGTTGACTTTAAGCCGGCACGCGAAGTCAGTATGCGACTCTCCGCCTTTATTTGCCTGCCTGAATTGCTGCCTAAAGGCTTCAGCAGAAAGGCGGTACTTTCTAAGCAGTGCGCTCTTTACCTTCTCGTAGTCATCACACTCTTCCCGTGAAAGGCGAGCCACCACTTCGGCCGCCTCGCACGGGAGGATAGGAAGTAACTTCTCCGACCATGCGCTCTTGTCGATGTGCACCTTCCCCCATGCACGTTCGAAATTTACCAAAAAAGTGAAATATCGCCTCCGACGCGGTATGGTGAGACGAGATCCTGCAATCTCTGTCTCCCATGCTCCTCTACCGAAGCTACAGGGCTAAGATGCGCATATTCCCTCCGTTCGACGCGATTTCGAGCTCCTTCATTTTTTCGAGCATGTTCTCTCGCTTTTTCCTCTGCCTCACGGACCTCCCGTCTCTTTTTAGCCAACCGAAGCTCTTCTTTTTCTTTCTGCTTGAACGACATCCGTCTTTCTTGAGCAAAACGAAGATCTTTTTTTTCTTTCTGCTCGCATAACTTCTGCCTTTTCTGCTCTTCTTTGCGTCCAACAATCGTTTCCCAAGCGTTGTCGACCTCCTCAACAGTCACCTCCTCTTGCCGCATAGCCTCGAGAATTTCTTTTTTATTTTCGCAGAACGTAGCAAAGTCCCCAATTGCTGGCATATTTCGAGCAGCTCCTGCACATTTAACTTCTCCATCATAAGTTCTATTATGCGTTAGCAATCACACTGAATCAGAAGCCTTAGCTTGAAGTGAACAGAACAGTTTCCCTAAATCAATTTCCCAGACAACAGGAATCCGCACCTTGCATTTGCCTGTGCTAGTACGGCCTGGCGAAATGAACGGAAAACATTGGGCACTCACCCTGCCAAGGTATAGCTGACGCCCGTCAGTCCCGTCTCTGCCGAGGTCCGTTGGAGCCGGTAACTTCACACGGACGTCCCACAGCTGCCATCCAGTTGTTGGGATTCTGGTAGGGTGTCTGGGCCGGAAGAAGAAAATTGGGAAAACTTTATACAAAGACTATTTACACAATGTACAAGTAAGGGCGACTCAGAGTGCCTCTAAGTAAAGGGAGTTTTTTAGCGGTCGGGAATCTCCCTCAGCAAGGGATATCTCTCAAGAAGGGTGCTTCCTTCTAGTACCAAACCATCAGCTCTTTAAATACTCTTCGCATTCCCCAGATCCCTAGCTGGAAAATACATTTCGAAGAACGAGGTCCAATCAAACGATGGAACTAATGGTACCACCCACGGCAGGGCGGTCCTGATGTTCTCTCGCAGCTCGGTCGAGAGAAAGGGAACAGGACCCGGTCACGTTGTCGTCCACGCGGCCTCCAGGTGGGCGCGCACGTGGGTGCGGACTGCGCCCATGTGGAACAGGAACGCGCCTGCATGACACAGGAATGCGAGCTGTCTCCCAGCAGGGGTTGAAAGATCTTGTACTTCGTCGTCTGATCATCGAAACGTGAAACCTCTGTCGAAGGCGCAGCTCTCGGGCAATTGTTCAACCCCAGCGTGATTGAAGAGGAGAACACTCCGGACGTCGACCCAATGGCATGACTGAATACGTGGGGACGCCATTGTCGTCGCTGCTTCCGACATTCCTGCAGCCACGAGGCCTCATTCTCCTTCGCGGTGGTTTTCAGGGAATCCTCCCCATGTCCAAATTCGGCGAACTCAACAGCAGTAAGAGAGCGCGAGCACAAGAGGGGTCGAATTTCAATGGAGGCGAAATTCTAGAGGCCCGTGTACTTTGCGATTTCAGTACACGTTAACGAACCCCAGGTAGTCGAAATTTCCGGAGGCCTTCACTACGGCGTCTCTCATAGCCTGAGTCGCTTCGGGGTGTTAAACCCCCATTAACCAAACCAAACCAAAATACAAAAGCCTGAGTGCGGAGCTATGGGAGACTCTGCTGTCCAGCTACCGCTGTGAAGACCAACAAGGTCTGGTACAGCGAGCGCAACGGGCGGCAGTGGCCAGCAGAACCCTGAAAATTCCCCAAAACTGCAGAGCACCTCAAGTTTTTTCCACTTTTCCTCCTATTCTAGACAGTGCGAGATCACGGCTCCACCGTAGCTGCAGTTGAGTGATGTCATGGTTGTCACGTGACTAGGCAGACGCGAGTGCCGAGTTTCAGCGGCAGCGGCCGCAACTGGTGGACGTCATAGCTGTCACGTCGTTTCTCCTCGGTTGAGGAAATTGAAAATTGGTTTTTCAGGAAAGGAAATGGTGCAATAATTGTATCACATATATCGGTGAATACCGGAACCATGGCGTAACGGAAGAGAGGAAGGTGAGAGCGAAAGAAGAAAGAGGATCTGTAGTGAAGGGCTCCGGAATAATTTCGACCACCTGGGGGTCTTTGATGTACACTTCAATCGCACAGTACACGGGCGCCTTCGCGTTTCGCCTCCATCGAAATACTGCTGTCGCGGTCGGGATCGAAGCGGCTCAATAGCGGAGCGCCCTAAGCACTGAGCCACCGCGGCTACTTAGGTTCAAGATCAAGGCTCGCGCACACGGCGCACACGGCGAAGAAGCTACGGATGAGTGTAGGAAAAGCTTCCGCTTGTAAAAAACTCCGCCAACACTGTCTCTAGTGCTCGCCATAAGAGTATCACCGATTTCTTTTATCCTTTCTAATTTACAAATAGCGCCATTTATTTCATAGATTTTTCACTACAAATGTTATTTACAGCCACCTCGCTATATCCAGTATATTTCGTCGTTATATCAGTTCACTACGATGTCCCTCATAGCCTGAGTCGCTTTGCGACGTTAAACCCAAATAAACCACAAGCAAAATCAAAGAGCACAACTTCACTAGGTACACTGGGTCCACTTTACATTCACTAGGTGCACTTTTTATTCAGCCAGTACAAACCAACGAGCCACCGTAGCGTGCCATGACTTATGGCGCGCTACGGAGGTTCGTTGGTTGGTATGACATTATTTTTTTAATCATCGAACACGACTGCATTGTGAAAGTAATTTAGAAAGGGGGTAAAATGGCTTATAGGAGCTGTAGTACGAATGTGGTTGTTAACCGAGAGCTCACAGACAGAATTGCCGTGAGAGCATCCGTGCGGCAAGGCTGCCCATTGCCACCTCTAGTTTTCGCTCTGTACCTTGAGCCACATTGTCGGAATGTAATAATTAACATCTCTATTCGTGGTTTGAACTAGAAGCATGTGAAATTAAAGTATTGGCTTATACCGATGATGTGGCAGTTTTTTGTAGCGGCAACAGCCGCATAGAACATACGATTTCGGTTGATAGCAGGCGTTATGATGTAACCAATAGCGTTGTTAATCTGGACAAACGTGCGGGCCTTTTGCATGGGAACTGGACATCAGCGCCTTCGTTTGATACAAGTGAAAAATGGTCACACGACCCTTCCAAATACCGATGAGTTCCTGTAGAAAAGTATCCTGATAACCAGCCGCGGTGGCTCCGTAGTTATGGCGCTGGGCTGCTGGCCCGAAAGACGCGGGTTCGATCCCGGCTTCTGTTGTCGAATTCCGATGAAGGCGAAATTATAGAGGTCCGTGTGCTGTGCGATGTCACTGCGCGGCAAAGAACACCAGGTGGTCGATATTTCCTGAGCCCTTCACTACGGCGTCTCTCATAGCCTGAGACGCTTTAGGACGTTAAACCCTTATAAACCAAATCAAGATACCGATGACTTTTGGAGGGAGCAAATTCAACAACTGTCCACGCGTACACAGAAATGGTCGGGAAAGGAACTGTCCAAATTTGCGCTCGCAAACATACGTAATGTATACCTGGTTTCAAAAGCGTGCTATTGCTAGGAGGCTCTTTCGTGCAGTTTCATTGTCTCTTCGCAGTTTTTGTTTCGCAATCCTCATGGGAGAGGCCTAAAAGTGATAATTTATTACTGTGTTTGGGAAAACGGGGTTTTTTCTTAGCCACACTTGCTGCTGAGGAAAATCGGTGTCAAGATTTATGTTTCTTCAAGATCAATGCGACCCTTTCTTGTGGACATTTATTCAATTGGGGCTTTCTTAGGCTTTGCCAAACTATCTTATTTCCACTGTAGACGGAAAGAGATACAGTGCAAGTAGATTTCTGAAAGAAGTGGGCTTTGCTTTCTGGTTTCTAAATGCTTGGTTCACTTTGGAATAGCTTTCAAAAGTCATGCGTAAGAAATTGCTAAAAGATTTGCTTGACTGTGTCTTCCCTGAGACAATATATCGATCTAGGAGGCCAATGAGGAAATGTTTTAAAAAGAGTCAGAAAAAGCGTGGTGCTAGAGGGCGTGAAGACGTTTTTCTTCAAGTTGCACACTGGTACGTTGCCGCTTAAAACATGGATGGAGGAGAAGAAATTGTTTTTACCATGTAGTGCTGACTGCTTGTTACCAGAGTCAATAGAACACTTCTTTATTGATTGCTGGGATTCGCTGCTCTTTTGGGGCATTTGGCGAAGCAGGATGGCTGTACGACAATGCAATGAAAATGCACAGTCTGTACGAGATAACTTCAAAGAAAACATATTTAAGCTGCGTGAAGTGTACAAGGAGCTACGTTTTGGAAATTAAGTTATCCAGTTGATCGGAGAGTTCTGTTCATTGAAACCGTTTTAATTTTCTCACGTGAGTGAAACGCAGGTCCGCTCTTGATGTTTGAGAATGTAGCGCAGAACAAGTATGTGATCTGTTGTCAACTGTCAAAACAGGCAATTAAAGACAAAAAAAGGAGCTGGCGCGTGGCGTGGCAGAGTGGCTAGTGCGCTCGTCTCGAAATCCGGGTGGCCTGGTTCGATTCCCCAACTCAGCTAATTTGCCTCTCGGGTGTATTTATTAACGCTTCTGGGATTTTTCGCTCACAGCCAACGCCGCAGACGCCGCGAAGACACTGGCTATTCTGCCACACGGGGCCCTTAATGCTATCAAATTAAATATTGTTTTTCGCGTAAATAAATGGCCTTGTATCTGTCTCGCATATCGGCGGTTTATTTCTGAACTCGCTCCACGCGCACCCGGCAGCGCCATATAGAGCTGATCTGGGTGCCGGCGTACTCCGGTATTCCGGCATATGGGGCCGCCAATGACCACGCCCGGACGCATATACACCGCGCGGTGGCGGTCTCCGAGCCGGGCTCTTCCCGGAAGTGCATGCAAGCCTTCAGAGAGCTGACTGAAGCCTATAGGGGCGGGTTTGAGTTCTACTCTCCCCAAACCCGTCCCTGGATAAATACACCAGCTCCTCAGGAGACTCCTTCAGAGCCGCACCTTCCCATCCCCTATATCCTCGCCCGGATCCACCCGAAAGTCACATGCCCACCTTTTTCCTCTGCACCCAACCACTCACCACACTCACCTATATCCTCTTCCAGTGCCTGGTGGATTGGGTTGTATATGCCATAAACTCCCTTCGGTGTAGTAAAGTTCGCCCTCCATTCCTTCCCAGGTGGTCTAAATTTGTTCGGAGGCATCCACTATGGCACCCCTTTCTCGCTTTCGTCTTTCACTCCCACCTTCGCTATTTCCCTTACCACGCGGTTCGGTTGCCCACCGAGATGGGAGGCAAGTACTGCGCCATTTCCTTTCCTCAAAAGCCAATTTTCAAGCCAATTTTATTACTGTTCTACTTCGCCATTTTCCTCGTTGTACACGTGCCTATAATGCCTGCGTTGCGCAACACAAAATAACAAAAGGGAATAGTTAATTTAGTAGGCTCTTAATTGTTAGATAATTAAATGGCGGATTTATTTCACTTTTGCAAATATACGTGATCCAACAAATTAAAACCTAATAAATGAGGTTAGAAAAAGCTTTCTTTGGCCTGATGCTCAGCTTATTCAGGATCAAATTCTTCGAAATGGGTCTTTGACCTCACCTTCAACAAATTAAAATACCTTGTGCGATGGCGCTCTTTGGCTACAGATGCTCTTGCACCATCAAAATCCACTATCATCATCAGGTTAGCAAAAGCACTATTTCTTACTATACAAACAACTATGCGATAATGTGTAGCACGATGAACACACACTCTTCATTAAAGCTGCCGCTGGCGGACGCATTTATCGCACATTCGCGGCCCAAACAAAAAATGTAATCACAGGTTGATCGATCATGAAAACTGAGGTGATTTCCGGAGAGCGAATAGAGTTATAGGGCATTGTTCTCAAATATATCTTCCCTCATTGAGTCGCATTATGTTTTTAATTTGCTTGAGGAAATCAAGGGGGCCCATTCGCCAGTAACAAAAAAATTATGCAAGCCATTGCAGAACCTACCGCACCTAGTCCACAGAAAACACAGGCCGACAGAGAGGCACTGAACAGAGGAGGTAAATAGAAGAAACTGCTGACATGAAGTGCGGGGAGGGGGGTCGTGGTCAAAAAGCCTCAGGGAACATGCCACTGATATCTCTTAGTTCAGTAGCATGCGAATGCAGTTAGGCGGTAGCTGTAATTCTTCTCTGAATGCCTTCAAGTTCCAGTTTGCCCTCCCAATCAGGCCTCGACGCTCAGCTGCTTTGGGTAGTGCTTGTGTTCCATTTTTTTCAGAGTTCTTCCAGTGAGTCCAAACTTGTTAGGAAAACTCGCCTTCTGTACAACGCTGCATGAGGACACGCATCTGAGGGTACTCGGGGACGTGGGAAGGTCGAGAATTGTGCCCAAACCGAACAGGACAACTTGATGTTAGCAACTAAGTGACGGCGTGAACATAGCAGGATTAATGTAGTAAGTAAGCAAAGCGGGAAAGAGACCATTGCAACAGCAGAAAGAGAGACAATTGAATCTCTTTGCACAGATGACCAAAGGAGATAATCATCGGTTTCTGCGAAAGTGTGCAGTGAGACCATAGCGGTAATTAGTCGGCAGTGAACTAGGAGTGCCAAAAGCAATGCCGCATTGCGCCGACTAGTTAGCAAGGTAAGAAAAAAAAAGCTACATAAAATATCACAGTGGCGATCGTGAATTAGGGTTTCTTCAAAACAAAGAAAACATTGTTAACGAAAACTTGTGGGCCCTAACTATTTCTGATAATAAAGAAATGGTCATAGTAGAAGCAGACATGTATCAGGAAGTACAAAATCTGCAATTTTGTTGATAAATTTGCTTGATAGCATACTGCAGCATGAAGTATGCGCATAGTCAGGGACAACGCGGTGATGACACTTTCACAACTGTCTTGGAATTGAACGCAAGTCTACTTCCACTCTCCAAGCTTCTTGGCATCCACTTGTAGTCACCATTGGCATGGCTCTCTAAAACCGTCCATACTCACGGAGTTTGACGCCGTAATGTACCAATAAAAATTTATCCCATGCGCCGATGCGCACCAGATAGGCAAAAATAGAGAGCGCGAATATAACATGTAAACAGGGCAATTGAGCTCTGATTTCTGCAGCCTGTCCTGACCGGATTCTACTAATGTACGAACCTTGTTTAGGCGAAACGATTCTCACAGGTTTTTCAGCTATCTCTGCACCTAGCAGTATAGCTTTTACGACTGTTGTACAAGGTAGATGTTGAGTGGTAGCATTGCTTGCATAGAAACCCACACGTTCAAAACATGGCTGCTTATTGTGCAGAGCCAGCGCCATCTTGAAAAGGTGAGGTGTACTGAACTATCACGTCATAACTAAAAGCCAAAATTGCATGTCATGAAAAGGATGTTTAACGGTAAAAATAAATATTCAAATACCTCGCGGTTCCTTCTGACACACGACACAAGGGCGAAAAAGACACGATGCCTGGTCACAACAAACACCATTTTTTGATAGTTTGTTCTCTTTGTGTCCTTTTACTTTGCCCTATCTTCGTGCGTGTATCACCCCGAATTGCAAAGTGCAGGTAACGTAGCAACAGGGCCAGGTATTTTTCTTAATGTTCGAGCGGTACATTTTTCTCGCTATACATGGTGTCCCAGCTATCCTTAGCCAGGGCTTAAAATTATGTCACGGCACTCTACGACGACCCGACTAGATGTATGCTGCTGGGTATTGTATAAAGCAAGTCACAATTTTGTTGTATAGTTGCAATTGCATAATTACTCGAGATTAACTAAAAAAATTCGCAAGCAAAGAAGAATGACGAAAAATTACAATGAGACAGTTGTAGAACGGCCCGCATCACGTCTGATGGGACAGTGTCTAAGTTTTCATCTAATAAGTATTGGCATTTTTTCTCGGTCACTGCAGGTGCCCGCAAAATGCAAAAATATCACGTGACATGCACGCTTGCGCGCCGCGATTACAGTGCTCTCAAGCGGTCTGCGTAGGAATGAACATATCAATAGGCCCAGTGTGCTGCCGAATAAAAGTTGAGAGGGCTGTGAGGCAGGCGCTGGCTGAGCGATTTACGCCAACGCAAGCGATAAGGCCCGCGTCTGCTTATCGCTGTCATGAAACGCCACAAGGGAAGCATACCGCTGGCGTGAATAGGACAGCCAGCTGCTACATCGCTGCTCTGTCTGCTTTTCAGAAATAGCACACAGTAATCAATGGTCCGCTCATACTTACGCGGAACGTTCTAGAGCACAGCAGTCGCGGCGCGCTAGTGGCCATGTCACGTAGTATTTTTTGTATTTCGCGGGCAACTGCAGTGAGCGAAAAAAAGCTGATACGTAACAGATGGAAGGTTTTCTTAGAAACTGTTCATTCGGGGCGTTCTACAACTTTCTCACAGGAACTTTCCTTGCAGCTTCGCTGCTGGCACAGTGGGTAATTTATCTGGACTAATTATGCAGTTAAGTACAATACAAAAAAATAGCGTCACTTACTCCATACAATATCCAGCAACATGCGTCTGGTTGCGTCGTCTTAGGGTGCCCAAGCGTATTTTTGAACTCTGGCTAAAGTTAGCTGGGACACCCTATATTTTGTTTGTTTATTGATTAATAGGGATCAATATCCAAATGTGACTCTGGCTGTATGAGCGTCACCGTTGTAGAGGTTTTATGTATATTTGTAGCTTCTTGTTTGAGAGCTGTTTTCTGCACCCGAGTTTGCGAGCAAGTCGTTGTCACAGACTTTTGTTGATGGTTTGGCTCACATAAATAACAAAAGTATAATGTTTTATAATGGCACCATTAATATTTGAAAACCACAACATAACATCAGTGTTCTAATAGTGACACAATAAGAAATCTCTTGGACTAATCCCCGAGACAAGTTGCATGCGCAGAAAATAATCTAGCCGGCTGCTTGCCATACCTGGCACAAGAGTGCTGAAAATAGAGCTGCACTTTTCCTTTTAAGTTACATCTGCCTTTTGAATGATAGAGATGACAGACATCTTTATCAATACGATAAAAACGTACGCAGACTAAATGGAGCCTACAGTAAAACTCTCAAAGAATGAGAAAGCGAGTTTAGTAAAAACTGAACGAATACGAAGAATGGCCTTGGAAACGTTCATGGAACCAAGTGCTCGAGGAGACTACTAACGAAGACTTTAATAAAACCAGTGACTTCATAAGAGGCTGTTCTGTGCGTAACACACAAATACAAAAAGCACACGACAATCCGAGACTTTGTATTGGGCCATGACATCTGGCATACAACGCTCCTTTCTCTGATCTATGAATATATTGCAATAGAAAGGCAGTATCTTACCAACATAAAATCTGCAATGCTCAGTGTGTACGAAATCCTTTTCGGTTGCAATTTTCAGTCCTCACTAAAGTGC
Source organism: Amblyomma americanum (assembly GCA_030143305.2). Taxonomy (NCBI): domain Eukaryota; kingdom Metazoa; phylum Arthropoda; class Arachnida; order Ixodida; family Ixodidae; genus Amblyomma; species Amblyomma americanum. The sequence continues at coordinate 35,333 of JARKHS020030009.1, forward strand.
GTGCAGCGTAAACTTTCAAGGCAGCATTCAGTTCATAAGGGCAAACGATAAGGCAATAGATTTTTTTACTATCAAAACATTCGCAAAATATACATATTGCTTATGTATTCTTCAAATCACCGCCAAGAGACGCTGATCGTAGCGTTTATTTTGCACGAAAGCAACTAAAAGTACCGTCAACGCAAAGCACCATTATTAAGTACCTCTCAAAGTACCAAGGAATGAACGAAATTCACGACGGAACATGTGCTGTTTTCACGAACTACCAAGAGATCATTCGAGACACACATCTGGCACCGCCCCCAGAGGCGTTATAAGACACCTTTCTGGCTGGTATAGACAATCACTGGTAACAGCATAGCGCAATAACAAAGCAATTATAATACCCTACCGTTGGAATGACTTTCTGACGGAACACGTTCGTCGCGTGCTGTGCGCTGTTCGTCCTGAACCATACCGTCTTTCCGACGGCAGCAGCGTCAAAAGCGTACGACTGGAACTCGGATATCGGAAAAGTGTGCACACGTAGCCGATGGAAACGCAGCACGAAAATGAAAATAACACGAACTTAAAATTAACACTGATAAAAGGGGACCAGCTACATGAAAGAAGTCACGAGATGGTGAGCTACGGCGGCAGCCAGCGGCAAGCACGCCTCAGAACAGCCGAGATGGATGGCATAAGAGCCGCTACCCGGTGCGGTCACGAAACTCGAACAAAACTACTCTTTATAGAAAAGCGTACTACTTTAAAGCCAAATGTGCTCTACTAAGACATCCTTAAAACCAGAAATTAAAATGGCGTTTTAAATGATGATAAACCGAAAATATGGAAACAAATATTTGTCTGTTTGATTCGTCCTCACCGACAATTATAGCGCTACAGTTTTACTGCCAAGTTGATATCGCTGGCACTTGGTTCAAGGCGTTACCGAGGCTAGCCTTCGCGACCTATGTCAATTCGCTCTTCGACGACATATTTCTTTTTCCGGCAGTGTACAGTAAGCACTCGTGTGTTCAATGGGTCAGTTTTGTTTAAGGCTATTTTTTCCCTCAGTGGTGCTCTTGAATCCTTAGAAAGCACTGAAATTCACGGAATGCAAACTATACGGGTACGGCTCTCATGCGAGCGGCTCGACCGCTTATGAAGATACACCCCGTCCTGCCTTCTTCCGTGTAGAACGGAGCTTCTGAGCACCGCTGACACAGCGTAGATGTACCTCGAAGATAGGCGTAGAATAAACTCAATCCAAGAAATTGATCAAAGATTTCTCAAGTATTGTGAAAAAAAATTAAGAGGACACTAAAGCTCCTCCTTAATGGCATGACGCGATGGCGTATTAGGTGACACTTTTCATTCTGAGCAGTTGGACATCTTTGAACGCACTTGTCTTTTTTGTCAATTGTTTTATTCAATGAGTTAGTGAATCACGTACTTAATTTTCCTAATTATCATCATATAGCTTTGTCTTTTGATGCTGAGCAGTTTGACACCTTTGAGCCTATATTTTCCACGGTTTTCATTGCCTCATTTCTTTAATTAACGAAATAAATAAAAGATGTAATTAACTCGTCATCGCCTATCCCACATAATCAATCATCAATGATTAGAAGACAAAGTACCATGATACGATTATTTTTGTGCAGCCCCCGTTCATTGCCGATACGTGGCGCCAACAACGCAGACGGCTTTACGACCGAATGAGCTGTATACGCTATTAAACTAACGGAATCATGTTGTGTCCCTGAAAAAACCTTAGTCTGGGAAAGGATGTTTCGAAGAAACCTTGCCGAAAAAGGAACCTCTGAAAAAACAATGGAGAGCACTCTTGAAGTGAGCCTGGGCTTCGTCGCTATGTGAATGCGTTATCAGGCATACTGAGCTGCATGTTAGCGAGTTGTTCGGTAGTGAATAATACTGCATTGTCAGGGAACGGAAAACTGCTAAACCACGCGCTACGCGTAAGGCGCTTCGAAACAAAAATATTGCGGAGTGCTTTGCAAGATAAGCTAAACTACATTTCACCCGTAAAGATAGTTTCCGCGCAGCTACAGATCCCCGATCATCAGCGCTGTGATACACAAGAAATTCAGTTTCGATTCAGTAAAATATTTTTTGCGGATTCTTGTACATGTTAGTCGATTTGATGAGCAGTTCTAATTTGAAAAAGTGAAACGGATGTGCTGTTTCCGCCGTATGACATTTTTCTCAATGAAAGGAAGTAAACCGGGCTTTTTCAAGGCATGGATATGATTCCGGAATAAATATGCTCTCAGTGAAAGACAAAGACAAGATGCCGGGTTTCACCCCAACAGGCTGTAGATGGCTTCGTCATTCAAGATTGTGAGCCTTTCCAGCAAAAGTATTATGAGAGCCGCATTCCTTAAATGCCTTGCATAGGCTATAGTAGATTAGGTATAGTCTTTTTTAAAGTTTTTATGGCTTGATGACTTACAGTTGACACTACAGGTGGTGGGGAAAAACGCTTTTTAATGACATCCTAGTCGAAGTCAAGAGTAAGAAATGGGCTTGATCAGGGTATGTATGCGAAGGAAGGACAACCGCTTGTCCCTAACGGTAACGGAGTGGATTCAAAGAAAAGGCTAGCATAGCACGGGGCGCAGGAATTTAGGTGGACGGATGAGATTAAGAATTTTGCGCGGATACGATGGCCACAGCTGGCACAAGGAGAGGGGTCAATTGAAGACACATTGAAGAGGCATTTGTCCTGCAGTGGGCGTGATCAGGCTGATGATGATGATGATGCAGCGTTCTCGGTCAACGCCGCGGTTCAATCTTCACCTTGACTCCAGTTTTTCCTATTTTATGGGGTATCCCCACTGAACCCTTGCCAAACGCCCGTCGTGGGTATGTGCCATATGAGACCAAGGCAACAACAACAACAACGCCGCGTTAGATGAAAGTTCGCTCGCCGCAACATCTGCGACGATGACGCCACTTTAATCTTCTAGGTGTGTGTGATGGTACATGCGTGAGAGCTGCTTGTGAGGCGTGAGAAGCGCAGCACTATGGGCGCGATTACGCTATGAGTCACCAGAGCGCGTGATGCTTAAGTCTGTGTCCCATTTTCGTAAATTATTAGGTACGAAAATCACCGACGTCAAGATTGGCATAATTGCATATAATCTGGTTAGTACTAGTGGAGACGAAGGAGGCTGTCTGTGGTTCATTTTGGGCACATATAAGCTAGCTTTGCTGATATTCTACATTCCCAATGACTTGGTGCTCATATTTAAAGGATATGAATACCCCAGCTGGTAGGATAATATTATCATAACGTATGGGTAATCGAAGCAAAGCTGTTCTTCGAAAAGCATAGAGAGAATAATTTGGCGGAAACGCGAGGAGATCTCGTGATAAACGAATCATTATGTAATTACAAAAGCTGCGCAGTATTTAGAAGTATATCGAAATGAGTAATGGTGCTATGTCTTCCATTGTGGCAATGAAGTTTTTTGCCCAAATGCACAAGCTGAGTCGAGGAAAGAAATCGGTCAGAGAGCTTTGTGAAAATTAGCGCTAGATAATAGTGCAATTTCAAGAAAAAGTAATCTTTCCACCTTGATGGCGGCTGCCAAAACTCCGTTTCGAAGGGGACATTTCCAACAACCGTCCGTTAATCTATCTAGCGTAGAAGGCTACGTCCTTATACAATGGTGCAATCTCCTTCTCAGATATCAGGGAACTTCAGCGTCCAAATTTAGGCCCACGTTAAAAAGAGAGAACACACACACACACACACACACACACACACACACACACACACACACACACACACACACACACACACACACACACACACACACACACACACACACACACACACACACACACACACACACACACACACACACACACACACACACACACACACACACACACACACATACACACGCACACATACACACGCACACACACGCACGCACACACACACACACACGCACACACACACACACACACACACACACACACACACACACACACACGCACACACGCACGCGCACACACACACACACACACACACACGCACGCACGCACGCACGCACACACACACACACACATGCACACACACACATACACATACACGCACGCACGCACACACACACACACACACACACACACACACACGCACACACACACACAGGTGAAAGTTCCCCAGGTGCTGCAATTTATTCCGACGTCCATTCCTTTAAATCACCCGCCGCGGTGGCTCAGTCGTTAGGGCGATAGGCTACCGATCCGGTGTTCCCAGGTTCGAGCCCGACCGCGGCGGCTACATTTTTATGTAGGCAAAACGCTAAGGAGCCCGTGTGCTGTGCGATATCCGTGCACTTTAAAGATCCACAAGTGGTCGAAATTATTCCAGAGCCCTCCACTACGGCACCTCTTTCTTCCTTTCTTCTTTCACTTCCACCTTTATCTATTCCTCTACGGCGCGGTTCAGGTGTCCGCTGATACATGATACAGATACTGCGCCATCTCCTTTCCCCAAAAACCGATTATTATGATTAATATCCGTTTCATTCCACCTTTACACTCTCTTTTAATATCTTAGTGGTAAGATTGCAGTGCAACATTGTTTCGATCTGACACAGTGTACTGCTCATATAACTGTGCAAGAAAAACAAGTGTCTTTCATTGAACCCAGCCTCATGTACACTTCCCTGAAGAGGAACAACAAATTGCGTTATATTGACGAACTGGTTTTATTCGCAATGTTTGTATGTCTCGTTCCGGAGCGCAAGCTTATCTTGGCTCCTGAGTGGCGTGGACGAAGTTGTCCACACGAGCTGTCAATCATGTTTTTAATGTAAATGAAACAAAAATAAGTTAATAAAGCATCAGTTTATGAGCAACACAAATGTACTAAAATGCAGAAATGAAAAATTTAGTAGTAAAACAAATGAAAAATGTTAACAAAAACAAAAAAGACAAAACTGAACGAATAAAAAAATACATGTGGCTTAGCTCGGTAGCAAAAGGTGCGCTCTAAAAAAATGTAGTTAAAAACTTTCAAGGTAGTAACTGGTTGTCACATATGTTACTACCTATATGTTACGGCGCGGTTCAGGTGTCCAAAGATATATGAGACAGATACTGCGCCATTTCCTTTCCCCAAAAACCAATTAATAATTATTAACTGCTAATAATAATTCTTTCTTCTTTCACTCCCTCCTTTACCCTTCCCTTACGGCGCGGTTCAGGTGTCCAACGATATATGAGACAGATACTGCGCCATTTCCTTTACCTCCAAAACCAATTATTATTATTACTAATAATAATTGTATTTTGTGGAAAGGAAATGGCGCATTATCTGTCTCATATCGTTGGACACCTGAACGACGCCGTAAGGGAAGGGATGAAGGAGGGAGTGAAAGAAGAAAGGAAGAATCGGTGCCGTAGTGGAGGGCTCCGGAATAATTTCGACCACCTGGGGATCTTTAACGTGCACTGACATCGCACAGCACACGAGCGCCTTAGCGTTTTTCCTCCATAAATACGCAGCCGCCGCGGTCGGGTTCGAACCCGGGAACTCCGAAACAGTAGTCGAGCGCCCTAACCACTGAGCCACCGCGGCGGGGCGATATTATTAGCAGGGGACTCAGGAATTTAGGTGGACGGATGAGATTATATTTGCGGGAATACGGTGGACGCAGTTGGCAAAAGGAGAGGGGTCAATTGAAGACACATTGTAGAGGCATGTAGAGGGCGTGATCAGGCTGATGATGGTGATGATGATGATGACGCAGCGTTCTCGGTCAACAACGCGTTATTTGAAAGCTCGCTCTCGGCAACGTCTGCGACGATGACGCCACTTTAATCTCACAGGTGTGTGGTGGTACATGTGTGACAGCTAATCCTGAGGCGTGAGCAGCGCAGCACTATAGGCGCCATCGCGCTATGAGGCAGCAGCACGCATCCCATCGCGCGCGTGATGTATAAGTCTCTGCCCTTTTTTGAAATATTAGGTATGGAAATCAGTGACGTCAAGATTGGCATAATTGCATATAATCTAGATAGTACTAACTGAGACGAAAAGACTGTCTGTGCTTCATTTTGATCACATATAAGCTAGCTTTGCTGATATTCTACAGTCCCAATGACCTGGTGCTCACATTAAAAGGATATGAATACCCACGCTGGTAGGATATTATTATCATAAAGTATGGCTAATCGAACCAAATATGTACTAAGGAAGCATGGAGAGAATACTTTGGGGAAACCGCTATGCGATCCCGTGATAATTAAATAAAAAATTATTTAATTACAAGAGCTGTGAAGTATTGAGAAGTATATCGAAAGGAGTAATGGTGCGTTGTCTTCCATTGTGGCAAAGCAGTTTTTTGCCTAAATGCAGAAGCTCAGTCGTGGAAAGAAATCGGTCAGAGAGCTTTGTGAAAAGTAGCGTTAGGAAATAGCACAATTTTAAGAAAAAAATAATCATCCCACCATGATGGCGGCTCACAAAACTCCGTTTCGAAGGGGACGTTTCTAACAACCATCCATTCCTCTATCTTGCGTTGAAAGCTACGTTCATATACAATGGTGCCATCCCCTTCCCAGATATCAGCGAACTTCGGCGTCCGCATTTAGGCCCGCGTTAAAACCACGGACCACATTCCCAGTTCTTTTGAATCAGCATTTTCAACAAAATCATACCAAAGCACTTTTGTCTTTTTTCCGCTTTCAGCTTTGTCTTTTCTCCTGGAAGCCACCACTCAACCAGCACCACCCCCTCCACAGAGGCCAAAGATCCCCAGGTGTTAAAATTTATAATAATATTATAATTATAATAATTGGTTTTTAGGGAAAGGAAATGGCGCAGTATCTGTCTCATATATCGTTGGACACCTGAACCGCGCCGTAAGGGAAGGGATAAAGGAGGGAGCGAAACAAGAAAGGAAAAGAGGGTGCAGTAGTGGAGGGCTACGGAATAATTTCGACCACCTGGGGATCTTTAACGTGCGCTGACATCGCACAGCACACGGGCGTCTTAGCGTTTTTCCTCCGTAAAAACGCAGCTGCCGCGGTCGGGTTCGAACCCGGGAACTCCGGATCAGTAGTCGAGCGCCACTTAGCCACCGCGGCGGGTAAATATGTAACTGCAGATCTGCTTTTTTGTTGCGCATAAACCTGCAGCTGCACTGCCAGATTGTTATGGTTTTGGGATTGACCATTTTGCAGGGAGAAACTGATTGGCGCCCCTTGAGTTGACGGGGCAAGCCGACGTAAAATTTCCTATAAAAACGTTTCGATTACTCTGAACTTGCGATTTACATTCCGTATGTGTTGTTCGAGTCTTTGTGTTAAATGGTCTTCTCTTTGTGCTAGGTTATCGAGCTTCTGGCTGTGCTCTTGCACTTTCCGTTCGAGTTTTGGGACGCAATCCTCCAATGAGGGATTTCTTATGTCAGCTACTGCTCATTTTTTGCGAGGTGTTTCTTCCTTACTGCGCTTACTGATGTTTCGACTGATGCGGTCACAGTAGTTTCCATTTCTCTGAATTTCGGCATCTGGAGTGATTTTGGAGGAGAGTCCTTAAATTTGGCGAATGCTTTTAGTTTACTATTTTCTTGTTGCAAGTGTTTCATAAGGCCCCTGAGCATTTGAATGCGGTGGAGTGCCTGATCGAGTTCATACTGTAATGACTGCCCCTCCGTCCCCTTTCCGTATGAGGCCACTCCCGCCAGCTCATTTGTTTTGGTCCGGGGCTCTGACTCTAGCTGCTGGTGCTGCTGCCACCTCCACTGTGGCTGCTGCTTCTCCTGCGGCTGATGCTTTGTGCGCTGGGGCGGCTGCTGCGTCCGCTGCGGCTGCTGTTGCGTCCGCTGTCCAATTAAGGGAGAGAGCTCGAGTGGTCCTTCCTTTGGGTGGATGTTGGGTCATCGCATGTCCGGGATTTGGATCTCGACTGGTGCTCCGATGTTTTTACTTGGGGTCGTTGAAATCAATTCTTGCAGCTGTTATCGCCTGTGCAGTGCCCTACTCCGCAGACAATGCAAATTGGGTCGCATGTTTCTTCCTTTTGGTGCTGGTTGCCGCAGTACGGGCATCGTTGTTGTGGTGGCTCCGGACATACGTCTCTTCTGTGTCCGACTCTTCTGCAGTTTGTGCACGCCTCTACTATAGGAATGAACGGGTAGACTGGGTAGACTCCGGAAGTCGGGGAAGCGGTTTCTTAGGATGGAGTGGAAGGAGAGGCTTCGCCTCTGGCTTCTCGGTCTGCTTATTTGGCTTTTCAGCTGTTTATGGCTCAGCTTTGCGGTTCTTGTTACGGTAAGGCACAATCGTTTCTACTCGGTCGTGTCGAATTGCCTGTGAACCGCCGGGCACAGCAGGGTGTTTGTAAACAGCCTAAGGAAAGTTGGTTCGCCAGCTTTACCTAGTCCCTTCATAGGAACTGGGTAGCGCCGGTGTTCGGCTCGATAGTTCCCAGTAATATCTTTAAAAGAAATAAGAGGGCTGTGATCTGGTTTAAGGGCCTCCCAAGGAACGCCTGGTGCCCGGTAAATGAGTGCTACCTCATGGGCGGCTGCATTACCCGGCATGCGACGTCCTTCCAGACCGGCGTTCGGGAGGCGTCTGCCTAGATTAACTCTATTGATTGTGGCTGTGCTCAACTGCTTCTACATTGGAGGACGCTTAAGGGTCGTCTTTAAGATTGGGGCGTGACAGCGTGCTGCAGCGTTGCCAAGGGGTCCATAGAACACCATCGCCCGTTCGGCGCGGCGCCCTTCCCATTGGACAATTGGACAAGGAAAATGAATGAGTCTCACATATCTCGGTGGACAAGCGAACCGCGTTTGATTGACAGCTGTATTGTCAGATTTAGCTGCCTGCCGGATGGAAAGCAATGAGCCATAAAACGCTTTCGCCTTAAAATTACAGAATTGCACTTTGCCTCCTTAAGAGTGGTAATGCGACAGCTTTTCCGTCATTTTTGTAGCGGGAGCTACAATAGGCTACCAGCCGAGCATTTCGCTGTACAGGCGAGACGCCAGTTGTGCGCATGCGCTACCATGGTAAATGCGGGAAGCCAGTTGTGCGCATGCGCCGTTACCATGAGAACCAGGGAAGAGGAGTGGGTGCGCCGCGCGCGTTGTCGCTTCCCTTCCTCCTTTATGAATTCATTTACGGCGAGGTTCTGGTGCCCACCGAGATATGCGAGCAAGGTACGTGCGGGAGGCCAGTTGTGCGCATGCGCCGTTACCATGGCAACCGTGGAGGAGGCGTCGGTGCACAGCGCGCTTTGCCGTTTTCCTCCCTCCTTTATCCTTTGCTTTTCGGCGGGGTTCGAGTGTGCACCGAGATATGAGACGGTTACTGTGATTTGCGCGCTGGCGGAGCCATTTCGCATCACGTCACACCGTGAGACTCGCCGCCGCCGCCACTTCGTATGACGTCACACCGCGTTCATCACCACAACCACGCGTCGTCGCATGCGCAGCATTGCGTATAAACAGCGGAGATGTATTCGGCGTCTCTATCGCAACGCTTGATATGGATGCACAGGAGAGTCAAGCCGCTGCTAAACGGCGTAATAGACAAAAAAACAAATTCTTCCGGTCCGAGATTGTCACCTGGCAGATGGCTACTGAACAAAGAGAGAGTGAGGGTCAGAAGGCGAAGAGAGCGGCGGAGAGGCCCGAACTGAGAGAAGAAAGCCTTGCGAAACAAAGACGCCAGACTGCCGAGCGTAATAGACGCCGCAGAGCCGCCGAGAAGGAGCTTACGGAAGGAAGGCGTGAGTCAACGGCACCCAACCGAAGGGGATGTGAAGGCCCGTCGTGTGGCTGATCACACCATTCGAGTTTCCGAAAGTGCATCTGCGATCCGGATATTTCAAGCGGACATGTCTCTCATTGCTAAACATACAGTGCCAACAACAAGCTCAGCCATGGAAACGTACCTCTCGCTACGTATATCATGGCATAGCCGAGCTAAGCCAATGGCAATTTTTAAAGCGAAAGGTTTGTGGGCTCGTTGCGCCGCATGCTGTATGCCGTGGTCAACATTGAGCCGCCGTTGCCTAGCAACGCCGTAGCAGCGCTCCCAAAGATGGCGCCGCCGTCGCCGTTCACTCCAAAAGATGTTGGGTAGAGGGAGAAGAGGTGTCGCCTTGCGGTGGTATATATACATATATATGCGCTTGGCCTCAGTGTATTGTAGTCGTTATGGAGATCGCGAAAAAGACGCAACAACGACAGAAAGAAGTGAAGAAGAGACAACGCGCTCAAGAGACGCCAGAAGAACGCGCTGCACGACTCGAGAAGTGTCGTAACTGAGATGCGGCTAGACGAAGTCTGGCCACTTGCCGGAGTGACTCTTCAACTGCGGTAGAGACCGGTTTGAGTTCTCGAGAGCGCCGGAATGAGGTGCTGCGTAGACGATGTGCCGAGGAAACGAAGCTTTCGCAATTCATCTAGGGTTAACCAGAGCTAAACCACCGCCATTTTTTTCACCCTCTAAAATACCCTCATATATATGTTCTGGTCTGTTAGAAGTGCATTTTGTCATGCTCTGCCTCATTGACAGATATTCAATTTTTTCTTGAAATTATCAGAAGCATTTCTAGTGGAGCAATAATGCCTTTCCGTGGTATGGTATGACATGGTATGGCACGGTAAGGTACGGAACACTAGGTTGTAATGTGATATGATATGGTATGGCACAGCAGGGTGTGGTACAGTATCTTTTGGTATGGTGTGGTATTGAGAGTTAAAGCTGCGAAGAAGCGCATGAGCCATCAGGGTGACCGTGCTTGAGGGTTCCGAAAAAATTACCACTATTTCACAGATTGGGGTTCGATAACCTCCTGTCAATTCACACAGGAGGCAGGCATTTTTACATTTCATCTCATCTGTTTATTTACACACATCCAGGCGCATTACAAAAAAGAGCGGCTACAGCTTAAAAGAAAGTGAATGACAATGCACTAAAATTCGCAGCAATAATGCGCTGTGTGATGTGAATGAGTTGAGTATTTTAAATATGCCTTCTTTTCCTCTAATAAGCTGTTCGTAGCGTGCGGATGTGATTACTTTTCTTGTGCACGCCCTATCGTTGAGACGCGATTCGATTCGCCTGTTCATCTTAGTGACCCAATGCAGCTAAGAAGGAAACATGGCTCTTGTTTGCTCCAACATTGTGCTCGATAAAGGCAGTGCGTTGCCAATTTTGAGCTCAAAGTTCTCTGAGGAGATCCCGAGTGTTTTAAAGGTTGCATAGCACGTTAGCTGCTTGTACGTAAGTTACGACCGTCTTCACGCTCACACCAAAGCGAAGTCCATTTCGATGACGCACAATGTGACGCATTTGGATTAGTAGTCACTGCATGTCTCTTTTTTTTATACCTGTGTGTTAAAAAACAAACGCTGCTTTTGGAAACTCGCGGATGTATATAGGCGGTTCAATTTCTAGGCAACTGGTAATATTTATACCTTTTGTTCGCCCGCACGATCATTGTATGTTGGATTTTTCCCTAAGCCTATACTTCTTATTTTAATCAATACATACCAAAGATGCTTACAGCGTTACGTTTACTGTTTCTCTGAGTGGTTTATTGCCTGTAAATACACAGCACGTACACCGAAGGTAATAAATGTCTTGAAACACCATCTACAGAAGCTGATAAAGCGGAACATAGCTGATGCATGTTTCAAGCATGCGCTAAAAAAGCCATGCCATCACAAGATGCTTGACAGCGTTAACTTACAGGCTGCAAGGCTGAAAGCTTCTGGATACCAAAAACTGTTGCTGGTCTCGGTCGCGGAAAAAGTTTTGAAGACATTCATTAAGGGGAAGCCTGCAAATGGGAACGAAAAAGATAAGAGACCTGTTGTTTTGCCATATGTGCATGCCTTGTCGCACAATCTAAAAAAGTGGCAAAAAATATGGAGTTCCCGCTGTATTTTCTGCGCCTCCGAAACTCAAAAGCATGTGTGCAAAAATCAATTCCGGCCAAGAAGAAGAGCACGACGCATGGTCTTATGGCGTGAGGCACAAGAACACGTTTGTGGCATGTGTTGAGGGCGTGGTGTATAAGATACCGCTGTTTTGCAGCAAGAACTATGTCGGCCAGACAGGAAGGTGTTTAAATGGGAGGTTGCGGGTGCACAATTACAACAACTCTCTGGTCAGTGCCCCTGGCAACCTCGCAGCACACTGCCCTGAGCGCAGGTGCGAACCTCTACTGGATAAAACGACTGTTCTTCTAAAATCAAAGGACAAGACCACAAGAGAAGTGTGGGAAGCATTTTGCATGGCTTTGGAAAAGGAAGGTGATGGGTTCGTTAGCGAGCCGTCTGTGGTTTTAACAAAACAAGAAAAATTGTTTTTAGCCCGTTATGTGTGAAATTCATGACTTACGAGGATAGTTTCTCGAATGGTGTAGGTGGTTGCTTTGATATCTTGGCTGGCTCTAACACTTTTATGTTTGTGTGTCCCATGATTAGATGCGTATAAATATGCGCCATGTCGAAAACTCATTTGAAAGTTAGCGCTCGTGCCTCGTGGTGTTCTTAATTGGTGTTGTCTCCTTGTCATGATTGTAGCGCTCCCCAGTCTCAGTAACGAGAAAATTGTTTTAAAGCCTTAAATAGACTTCCACAGCTTGTTCTCTAATAAACACCCTGATTCCACCTAAAAAAGGTAAAATCTGCGCCAAATTTTAACACAACCGACACAGAAAGACGGACAGGACGAGTGCTGACACAAACTGCACAGAGTCAGCGCCACTCTTGTCCGTCTTGTTGTGTTGTTTGTGTCAGATCTAGCGCTGTTTTTTTTTCCTTTTTTAGACAATGTTCAACCTACTAGCGCTGCAAGATGTACTGTTAATCGAACTCTGATATCACTTATTCTCGAAATATCAGCTTCCTAGCTATCGCATTCCGAAGCTGTGGACGAGCTTCTTTGTTTAATACCTGGTATAACCTCCTCTTTTCCTTGGAATGACAGTGCCAAAGGTGAAGGTGCAATGAGGTTCCGCTGTATTTCACACATAGCAGTGTGGGGATAAATGCATACCCACAGGGGCCCGCTAAAGCATGCCGCACTGTATTGGTTCAGTACTTCATTTTCTATGGCCTATCATATAGTACATTTTAAAGTAAAAAGGGACAAATATTTCGAAGTTTATAACATCAAACATATCAGCACTGTGGAGAAAAAGCCAATTATCAGGTCACGAATTCTTGTCATCACTAGCGTTGTTTTAAGTATTTCGTGGTCTCCAGACCAAGGTTTATGGCACCAAAGCAAATATAGAACTTGAAGAAAGATTCTTGCCACAATGCAAGCCATGCTCAATTAATGTGAGCGCCTAGCACACATAAGTCTGGTGAGCATGGCAGAATAGTTCAGTGTGTGTTCAGGCAAGATCTCTTGTTGCGTTAAAATTGTTTTGTTTGTGCTTTAACGTTTTTCAAGGGCAATTTCAAACACATAAATCCCCGCACACAGACAATTGTTTTAAAAAATATATGCTGCGGTTCAACTACTGCTAAACTTGGTTAGAGAGCGAAAGCTTTGGTGTATCAGGCAACCAGATGCGGCTTGGCGTCCGTAACGCTTAGTGCGCGTTCCGCACACTGGATATGCAGTGCGTCCACCCTGCCCCCCTGGCTGATGACCGTTAATAGTTTATCGCGAGAGGTTGGTCACCAAATGAACGCTGCGGCCTGTTGCTGCAGTGCGCTTATCTGCCACCACGTTGTCAGCGTTAATGAATGCTGGCCGCATCTCTCTCTCTCTCACCACCTCCACGAACCTCAAAGCGCGATTGAGGCGTCCACTGTCCCAAGGAGCCAGTTACGTGCCTTTCTTTCCTCAAAATCAGCGAAGTCTAGAATGTTATCAACGCCAACGGCAATGAACACAATGAACGCCGATGGTCTAATAATAATTGGTTTTTGGCGAAAGGAAATGGCGCAGTATCTGCCTCACATATCGGCTGACACCTGAACCGCACCGTAAGGGAAGGGATAAAAGACGGAGTGAAAGAAGAAAGGAAGATAGAGTTGCCGCAGTGGGGAACTCCGGAATAATTTCGACCACCTGAGGATCTTTAACCTGCACTGACACTGCACAACACACGGGTGCCTTTTGCGTTTCGACTCCATCGAAACGCGGCCGCCGCGGTGCAGCGTATCTGCCAAAACGTTGTCAGCGCTAATGCATAAAGCCCGCATTTCTCTCACCACCACCACGTAGGTTAAAGCGCGACTGAGACGTCCACTGTTCCCGAGAGGGGGGAGGGGGGCAGTTATGCGCATTTCCTCTGCTTTTGAAGAAAATTGGTTAAAGGACGACGGAGGTGTCCACTATCCTAAGGGCCAGTTATGCGCCTTTCCTTTGGTTTCGAACCAAATGGGATTGGCTTTGAAAAGTGTTTTTGACGAAAGAAAAATTATGGGAGCACTTTGCCAATCTACAGTGCGGCAAGGCGAAAGCCATTGGCCTTGCCGACTGTGATTCAAACTTCGCAGGTTCCCATTCCAGTAGCACTCCTATTCTACTTTGCCACGCTTTCGATCAAGACGACGTTGCTTGCGCTTGCGGTCTGCTTCTCTGGCCTTCTTCTTCTTTGGCTGCTGGCTTCAGTGGGGGTGGCACGCAGGTGGCGCCACTAGCGCGCGCCGTTAACATGACGACCTCGGTTGTGACATCAACTCCTCCCGTCACTATATCGACGTCCGCGCTATATCAACGTGTTTTGTTGTTTGTTTTTTTCGCTATAACTGGCTATATTAATTAACAAATAACTCTAGTAAAAAAACATGGCGTGAAGGCTACATTTTGCCCTTCTGTTTGGTGCCACCATTCGTTTCCTGCTATCCTGAGTAGTGCCGCGTTATTCGTTGAAGTCAGTGCTACACCGGACGCGCGAGTATGAGCCATTGAAGTGGCGCAGTAGCTGTCTGACATATATCGGTGGACACCCGAACCGTGCCGTAAGGAAGGGATTAACGTGGTTGGGCTGAATCTCGTCCTCCGGCCTACGCGACCACTGCTTTACCTAGCGTAGTGAAGCTTTTCGCTTCAAAAGGTTGGCGGCCTCGTTTCAGAGATTGGCGCAGTGCGCAGGCACACGTGCTCTGGCATCGCATAACACACTGGTGCCTCTTGAGTTTCGCCTTCATTAAAACGCGGTCGCCGCGGCTGGGTTCGAATACGAGAACTCCTCAGTTGCCGTGTCGTCTAACCACTGAGCCACCGCGACGGGTCGATTTCCATTCCGCAAAAATCTATCTCCATTCCGCTAGATGGAGCAAGGCGACAAATGAAGAGTTGAAAAGAAAATGAACTTAGCAATAAAGTTTTACAACAGCTGAGCCGTCTTGCGTGCACAAAGATATTAAAGAAATTAATGCGATACATTGAGGGAATCCTAAAACTGCGTCTCGAAAACCCTTACTTTTTGCGTTTTCAAGTAGATTGGCTTGGTATTCCAGCTTAGCCGCCTCATCTTTGTGCGCTGAGTAGAAAAACATGCAGTGGGGCTGACACGCAAATTTCGACAAGACCAGCGCTCTGTCGTAACTAATTTGAGCATAGATTTTTTTCCGTTGAATTTGTGCACTGTGTCTTGCCTCTCGTTACTGCTTGTTCTAATGGCAACTTCAATGCAATTGCGAATGGCAAACATTTTCTAAGCACTGCAATTTATGCCCCTGTCACACGGGCATCAAAAAGCATCTTTATGATAAAAGCGAGCGAGGCCTTAAACGCACCGTTCTCATTATGGAGCGGTGTCGCTGCACGGCACAGAACCGGCCTTTAGCTGCTTTTTTTCTATTGCCACAAGGGGGCCACCACTTCCGGCTTTCTTTGAAATTTTGCGACCAAGTCTTTGTAACGTTATCATTGTCATTTTAAAGCGAAAGCTTTACTGGCCGCGAACTTGCGATTTCGCCATGGCAGTGCTTCTAGGAGGCACATGACGTCCGTACTCGCGCCTCGCCGTGGATATTTCTATTTCTCGCTCCCTAGTCACTAGTGCGCATGCGCCATTAGTGGCCCCGAGCCACAGGTGTTGCGCCGCGGCGCAACGCCGCGCCTTTCCTCAAAGATGGAAGTGGTATAGCCCGGCTATGCCAGGATATATGTAGCGAAAGCAAGTGTGAAACTCCTCGGTTGGCCTTGTTCACATATTCCACAACGTATGAAGCACAGGCATAAGCGTCTAGAATGACCTGTAGGTCCATGTTTGACTTAGCACCGAGGCTATCCAAGGATTGAAGGGGTCGCGTCACTCTTAAGCCTATTCTCTAGGCTAACGGTACGTTGTTCAATGGTTTCTTGAGCCCGCCGCTGAAGTCTCTTCGTCGCATTCCATCGTTCATCACGGGCTGTCTTCAGTGAAGCTGGACTCAGGTCTCTCCTCTGGCTGCAGTCGCTACTGATAGCGGTCGAGGCACCTGACGTTAAACGCGCCTATTTCGCGGCGACATATTCACGGCGGCGTTAAGCCAGTCTTCCGTCGCGCTGTTCGTCTGTTTCCTGGGCGATTCGTTTCCTGTCTATCTCGTTCCGTAGTCGATTCCAGGCCTCCTCCAGCTTATCAGAATTGTCGCCGTCCGTACTGTCGCCTCAACTGTGGTTGCGGTGCACGCCAGCTCTCCTTTTCAATCCTGTGACATCTTATCAAAATTAGACGCAGCTGTCGAAGCGAGCGGAGGCGAGCGCAACGACGAGGAACGCGGTGTCAGGTCCTACCAAATGGCGGCGGCGGCGAGTGGCGTGGTGTGATGTCATGCCAGATGGCGCGGCGAGAGCGCGAAGCACAGTAACCTTCCGCGGCGAGGCGCGGGTTGTGACGTCACATGCTTTGATGGAGTACCACCACGGCGAAATCGCGAGTTAATGGCCAAGAAAGCTTTCGCTGTAAAACGTAATCTGGGCAGTACATAGCACATTGAATCAATTCCCGAAACGTGACCATCGCTGCTATCGAATAGCGTTCCTGTATCTGCTCCACGGAATCGAAGCGAACGCTTCTGAGCGCGAAGTGTGGCATCACGGCCACCGCTAAATGATTTAGCCTGGGTTTCGTCAGGCTGCTTTGGGGCAGAGGGGATATTTCATGGCAACAACGGGAGCCCACACGAGGCACGCAGACAATGGGGCATGAATCGATCGACCTCATTTCCGCTATCTTCCATCAACCTGCCGTTCATGCGAGTGCTAAAGCAAGTATAAAGCGCCTTCCTTAGAGCGATCTACCATACTGCGCGGATAGGACAGCGAAATTTTTGGCACTGAATTGAAGGCTTCACGGTGATCGCTTACTTGCGTGGCCTTCGAAATTGCGTTCGCCTACCTACTCGTTGCCCCGAAATTTGAGGGGCAACAAAGTAGCATTTATGCTATAGGATACCCGAACGCTCATTGAAAGATTTTAGACCTCTGTGTTATGCGCGACAATTTGAATATCTGCGAATCACGCCCTTGAACTTGTTACATTATGCCAGTGATATACTGCGATCACTTAATAGGCTCGTAATGGTCAGGCCACAGCTGAAAATGTCTTTAGGTTGTAAAAAGAGGAAAATAAAGAAAATATAGCTACCATAAAACAACATGAAAACAGTATTAAGTAAATAAAATAAATTGTGTTTTGATGTCTCAATGAAGGTGCCTATCATCGTAGCTGCTATCACAACTGAAGACTGTGCTGGTGCGACTGCTGGAATATCTACTAAGCCAAAGCGTTGGTATTGTTCGTGTTTCAATGTCTAAAAAAAAAGGTGAAGAGAGGCTTTGACTTCAGGTTTGAAACGTTGTCTAGCCGATATGATATTAGGACAGAGATATTGTTCTTGTAAGTAAGATATCAAAACATTTAACTTTTTCAGCTACACGTTTTAGGTCTCAATGTGTTTTAAAGCAATCAATGTAAGGATGAAATACTAAGAGGGGAAATTCTGCTAGAAACGCTTGTACATAAACCGACATTTTATGTCTGCGTACTACCCAGTAAGAGGTTAGTTTGGGGAAATTGGAATTAGTGCCACAGAGTCGAATGCAAGACGTGGCAACGTATAAAATAACGACGACAAATGAACACACCCACTGCGGCTAGTTCGCCTAACGACTATTGCAAGTAACAGTGCAAAAGAGGTTCTGGAGAACCACGCAGCCCTGACATCTTATTCGCCTCAGTTTACAGCGATGCTGCCGACGTACTGTTGGGACGAAGATATGATTTGAGTAAACCCCAACACAAATCCTGCGCGATGTCTTGCTGCCTAATTTCTAAAGGACCGTTTCTAGCTGAAGAACGGGTCGCTCTTCAGCGCTCGCGTTAGTTTTGTGTCAATAGGCACTTTTCGGTTATTTGTTGCATGTCGCCACAGTATCATTTAAAGAAACGCAAAAATTCAGAACAATGCCTGTGAATTTTTCTTCAGTGCAACGTAAGCATTTATTCTGTCAGAAATTTTGTCACTATGGAAATACTTGTTTAGAAGGTGCAACTAACCCAGAAAAATGGAATTCATATCTGAGCACAGTGCTTCAAATTCCAACACCGCCTATCTAGTGGAAATGCGTAAACCACAGAGGCCATCTGAGCACTATTTGCACGACATCATCGAAAACACCAATGGCAAATAATGGCATCAGTGATACCGATACCTTTTTCGTGCGGTTTGTAATAAGCAGACGTAGTGTATGTGCCAAACAAATATTTAGGATGGAGTTCCACTTCGTTTAAACTTCTTTTTTTTTTCAATGTGGTCCGAACTGCAAAGCTCCGGCCCTCAGTGTTTTTCCGAAACCTCTAATAGGAAAGTTTCAATAATTTGACCAAGGCAACCTTCCTCGTCACGTTATTTTACTTTGTGCATTTTGTTAAACCAACTAATTTTTGGATTTCAGTGTGTCACTCTAATCGTTAGTTATTGGCCGCTATAGCTATGCAATTGAATTACTGTATTTTTGAAGAATACATACTAATAACCAGCAGCAAATTTTTTCAAAGCAGTTTGCTAGGTTAAGAGAGAGTTCTAGATGGAACGTGTTTACGCATTCTGGTGTTGTCTTTAAGTTATATTACGGCTCCGACGTCAAGCGCAGGTAATCGTCGCAGCTAGCAGCGGAAATTTTCACGTGTGCCCTCATTCCCTAACTTTCTGTCACTGTCATATAACTGTTGTACATTTGTGCATCTTTCTGTGTTTCCGTCACGCTTGTTGGTGGGCATCGAGCAGTGCTGGGAAATTGAGAGCTAACGTTTCTGAAATCTGGCAATGAAGGCGGACCTCTGCGGGAATAAATTGGCGATAGAGCTCGGTGCCCCTGACGCAAATATCATTTCACCGCAACTATACCTTACCACTAGTACCGTGCAGCATGCACGCGTATATATATATGAGCAGCTCTTAGTGAGTGCCCGTTTCGTGCATAATTGTTTCTGGTACGCATTCCATCCCGGTTTTTGTGCGCTGTGATCAAAGCTTCAATTTGCACTGAACGTGGCAGTCCGGTTAATTATTTGCTTTATGCTGGTGCGCGGAAGTCTATACCATTTTTAATGCTAATGAAGGCTATGTACTTGATGTAGGTGCGGATGTAGGTGCAGCGTGCAGTGGAACTTCAGAAAATTTGAAACAGAGCCTCCCAGAAAGCTTTAGGTATGTCTGCAAATTTTGCGGAAGATCTCACTGATAGCAGCAGCTTGAAGTAATATGTCAGTACAGTGCCTTGTACATTTTAGGATTAGATTTTGTGCTACACTTCTTCATACAATATGATCTGGCGTGAACACGACTTTTTTGTCACATAACTGTTATCCCTGCTCTTCTGCTTTAAGAAATCAGGCGAAAAATAAGTGATGTGTAAGTTGCGTCGCGAAAAGCGCTGCATAATTTGAAATTACGTGCCAAAAGCACAGCACAAGACTCAAAAGTGTGCCTCCAGTTCGCTTTGCAAAATCTGTTACGAGACAGAATGTTTTGTAATGAAGTCAGTAAATACAGCCACAATTAATTTATTGAAACATGATAAAGGTGAAAGGCCATAGCTCTCAAAAAAACAGCGCAATATGTGCGATAACGAGTACTTCAAATTTATTCCACAGAATTGTCAACATTCGCTGAATATTTAACAAGGAATCAATGTTTACGAATCAGTAAAGTCAAAGCAATTAGAAAATTTTGTGTGTGTGCATAATCTAGCTTTTTGTTGGAATGCCCTTGTTGAGGCACTCTGCTCTAAAAAACTTCGCCAATTGTGTCGTTCTTTCCTTCAATATCATGTGCTCAGTAAAGCCAGTGTGGACTTTCTGTATATATCTGCTCACTGCACGCAAAGAGAGCAACACTGTAAAATTTGTTTGAAAACAGGGTAATGCGCTTTTGAACCTCGGAAACTACTAGAGCCTCAAGCCCTGATCTGTAGCTGAGTTGCAGCTGGATGTGACAAAGATTTTGTGCAGCGTTCTAGAAACGACAAATCGGAAGAAAGATTTCCAATGAAATTCAGGCGCGCAAGACTCTCTCTTGCTGCGCCCATTTAGTATATTGTCCTAAATACAGGAATAAAGGATACGAATACTGTGCGGTCGGTTCGGCAATTACTTTGGAGAAGCTTTAACCTCTACTGTGCACCAGAAAATGAACGACGGCAAAATGCAGAAGACGACAGGAGTCTTATCGTGTACTAAAAGCAGAACTAAACTGCGATTAAAGCAATTGGTGTTAAAAGCAAAGAGGCAAGGTTTGAACGGATTGTAGGTACCTCAGGTAGTTAATTATCTCCAGCCATAGCGCCCACATTTTCGTGCTGTGAAATTTTGAGCCTCCCCCCCCCCCCCCCCAGCCGTTTCTTCTCGCTGTTAAACAGAATTGTACTCCACACACTGCGGAGTACTGAAATGTGCTGTTTCAAAATTCAAGTGCACACAATTTGCGCAGTGCCTGCCTAATCCCTTGGCCGTTTGGTGTACTGGGCATACGGTCTCGTCAACGCCGCGATGAATTTTAACATTTCCAGGAGACTTATTATACCTCGTTGCAAGTACGAAAAACTACTGAAACCAGAGCCAACCACATCCTTCCAAATTACAGTAGGGCGAGAGTTTGAATATTAAAATTGTGAAGTTACAGATTCAGGTCAACTGGGGGCAAGTGTTATCGTTCCTATCTTCGGAAGAGAAAAAAATCTCTTGAGGTAGTACTTGATAACTGCTCGCCTGTCCACCTCATAGGTTACTCCGATTTGGTACATAAGGTCAATTCCGTCTATGAATGTTTTTGTATTCGTCCACAACCATGGCACAAGATCATCTACAACTTCTTCCTCCCAGCAAATCGCCGCTTTAGAAGAATGCTTTGGACCTGGCAAAGGAAATTGGAGAGCAGAATGACACCGCTTATCCGTTCAATTAATACAGGAAATACCGTCGCCAATAAAAGACGCAATATCGCAGTGTTTCATTTTCTCGTCGCAGAGAAAATTGGTTGGCATGCCGTATCGTTTCGCGCGCATTCTTGCAATTGACTTTATATTGCACTCGATCACATGTAGTTCCCGGGAAAGATTTTTGAAAAAGAAATAAAGGAAAACTCACAACGAAGGCTATTCATTCCCTCTCTGACTTGGAGCACAACATACTCTCTGAGACTCATAGCAATGTTTTCGACTCTGTTTCGTGCGTACAGTCGCTTAAAAAAGAATATGGACCACTTTTCGGCGGTCAGAGGCTTATGACGGGTTACCTGTCACTAAGCAACGGATGTTTATTGAATATGCAGGCAATGCTTACTGTTTTCTTTTGCACATCAAAGCAGCAAACATATCTTTATTGTTGACATGAGGTGACAGCCAAGAGTGGGAATTTATACCACGAGGCGGATTTAAGGTTGCTTGAAGACTGAACGAATGACTTGCCACTAAAATCAACGTTGTGGTCGAATACTCTTTTACCAAGCATCTCACACCAGAAGAACAGAGTACCAGGCCAGGGTAAATCTTCTAACAATTAGAAAACCGGTGGGTATCCGGCAGCACTTGGGAGCGGATCCTACACCTCCCAAATGCGAGGCAGTTGCTCTGCCATAAGGCCAGCGCTTCGGTTTTCGGTTCAGAACTGGTGAACCGATCTTGAAAAAGTTCGGTGATTCCATCGATAAAATTCGATACTTCTATCGATAGTTAGATAAAATTGTACCCTTTAACAAAGCGAGCATGCATATATATATATATATATATATATATATATATATATATATATATATATATATATATATATATATATATATATATAACGAGGGTCTCGTTTCTGGCAGTCTTGATGCCATAGGTAGCATAAGAGGGCTCTCGCACAGTTTCCGCCCTCGCACTTAGATGACGTTCCACGTCACACTCGCGGTATTCAGGGACGTGCTACGTCCGCTGCTATCGACGAGGGTGGCGCTGGTGAACACTCTCAAGGTTCGCTTACACGCAAAACATAAATACCCATGAAAGCAGCAGATTGGACAGCCGTCGCCGTAGCTCAGTTGGTAGAGCACTGGACGCGATATTCGGAGGTCGTAGGTTCGGATACCACCAGTGGCATGGTGTTTTTCTGCGGCTTTATAAGTAATATTCTTTAAAACCAATTGATTGACACTACAAATTTAAACAAAACAGTCCCCTGTGCACCTTGGTTTCGGTGACTGTTGGCTTCCTTAATATGTTTGTCAAACGAGCCCCTCATTTCATTTGTCATTGATATATATATATATATATATATATATATATATATATATATATATATATATATATATATATATATATATATATATAATTCTTTACTTTTGAATATGCAGCCCACTTTTTTCCGTTTCGTTGGGGCTACAGACTTTGGACACCCGTTTCCTTGCAAGGGGCAAATGCAGCTTTCCTCTCATTGTGTAAGATACTTTAAGCCTATGTTCCTTAAATTTATTTATTTATTTATTTATTTATTTATTTACTTATTTATTTATTTATTTATTTATTTATTTCAGTACCCTCAGGGCCCGAGGGCATTACAGAGGGGAGTGGGGTACAATAGACAAAATAACAAAGGAACCGCAGTCACAAGTAACACAAAACTGTGAAAAAGAATATGGCTCGCGCAACTCAGTAGGTTACAGCAAATACAATCAAACAAATTAACAGTCATTTAACACGAAATTATGAGCAAAGAAAAAGTAAGCATAAAAGTAAGCATACCACGCAAACAAGCATACCACGCAGACCAGGTCTGTTTTAACTACCACATAAGCTGAAAAGAATAAACGGCAGGGCGCAAGAATTACATGTACTATGTTACCATCAAGTTAGTTAAAGCCGATTGAAGCACAGAATGGTCACTTATTTCGACGACCGATCGGGGAAGGTGATTCCATTGTGTCGATGTGCTGGGAATGAATGAGTTGTAAAAGTGGTTTGTTTGGCATGAAAGTATACCAACTTTATGACGATGATCGATCCGAGCTGAAACGTAGCAAGGTGGCGTTATAAATTTTCACTTAAGGATGGGGTTATCGTAGTAAATTTTATGGAATAGACAAAGGCGGGATATATTTCTACGTTGCGACAGTAGTGGGAGTGATAAGCTTGATTTCATGGCACTGACACTAGAGTTACGGTGATAATTCGAGAGAATGAAACGGGCCGCACGGTTCTGTATAGATTCGAGTTGGTATATTAGTGTCTCTTGATAGGGGTCCCAGATAGATGCAGCATATTCTAGTTTACTACGAACCAACGACTTGTAGAGAAGCAGTTTTACGGAGCTAGAAGAAAGATTAAAGTTACGGCGTATGTAGCCCAGCATGCGGTTAGCGTTCTTGCTTACATAGTCTATGTGTACTTTCCAAGAAAGATTATGGGAAATGAAGACACCTAAATATTTGTAAAAAGGCACAGACTCAAGGCTGCAACTATTAAGACGATATGAAGGCAATGTAATGTTACGACGAGAAACCCGGATGTACTTGCACTTTTTTATGTTTAGTTCCATGTTCCATTTGTTAGTCCATTCAAGAGCATGATCACTATCCGATTGATGAAGAGCTATATCAGAGTCACTGTTAATTTCGCGGTATATGACGCAGTCATCAGCAAAAAGATTTATTGTTGAACATAGATTGTCAGGTAAGTCATTGATATATATAATAAAAAGCAGAGGCCCTAGAACAGAGCCTTGTGGTACTCCAGATCGAACTGGAGAAGTGAAGGAAGAAGCATTATTAGCGGTGACAAATTGTGAACGATTAGTGAGAAACGAATGCAGCCACCTAAGAACGTTAGGGTCGAGGTTAAGTTTACTAAGTTTAAAAAAAAAGCAGTTGATGAGAGACCTTGTCAAACGCCTTTGAGAAATCGAGGAAAATGCAGTCGACAACGGAACCCCTGTCGAGGAATGAGTTTAGATCATGTGTGAAGGTTAAAAGCTGTGTTTCGCAAGAAAACCACTTCCGAAATCCATGTTGACTGTCCGTAAAAAAGGCATTAGAATCAAGGAACGATGCAAGGTGAGAGTAAATAACATGCGCCGTGATTTTACACGGAATGCTGGTAAGTGAGATGGGTCGATAATTATGCGGGGAATGTTGATCACCTGATTTATGCAAGGGAATCACCTTCCCAACCTTCCAGTCATTAGGTATACATGCTGTTTCAAGAGATTGCTGAAATAGGTTAGAGAGTATTATTGCGCTGTATACTTTGGTTTTAATCAAGAACTTAGAACTAATGTTATCAACACCACATGATAAAGAAACCTTTTGTTTTTCGACTATTCTTTCCACTCCAGCAGGATCAAAGACAATAGAATCCATCGGTAAAAAGTCAGCACTGTTATATGCAAGGGTTACCGAACACTGATTTTTGGAAAAAGCTGAAACGAATACACTGTTTAGAACATTTGCACATTCATTAGGATGAATTAGTTGGTCACTGGAGTCTTTAAGGCTGATGGATGAATTGTCTTTTTTGTTAACTACGCTCCAAAATTGCCTAGGGTTATTTATCAAAAGGGAAGGTAAAGTGTCATTGAAAAACGAATCTTTGGCATCCTTCAGTGCACTTTTATATTCAAGGGCCGCGACCTGATAAGCAGTCCAACGTTCTTGGGAACCGGTTAGTTTTGCAGAGCGGAACATGCGTTTTCTCTTATTACGGAGCCGTTTTAACGATTTAGTGAACCATGGTGATTGACGGTTAGAGGTGATCACTGAGCGTGGAACATATTTTTCAGTGAGCGCAGCAACGTTTTCTTTAAACAGGCTTCAGTTAGCATTCACGCAGCGGTCATGAAAGCTTAGCAAGTAATGGTCTAGAAAAACAGACAGTTCAAGGTTAATAGCACTAAAATCAGCATTTTTGTAATCATGGATATATTTACTGTGGTTACGTTGACGGGGAACTGCGCAGGTCAAATCAAAATGAAGGAGTAGGTGATCACTTAACCCTGGCAAGTATGATATGGGCTGGAAAAAATCAGGCGATGTGGTGAGTACCAGATCTAGGATATTAGACGCAGTAGGTGAAATACGAGTTGCCTGCGTTACAAGCTGGGATAATTTAAAATCACTGCACAAATTCAAGAACATGTCGCATTCACTTGAAAAAGGTTCACAATAAGAACTCACATTAGACCACACTATGTTGGGGAAATTAAAATCACCCATTAAGATAAAGGGACTGCTCGGATAACGGACTGTAATCATATGAATGACATCATGAAGATCGTTTACAAAGGTGGGGGAGGTAGACGGCGGACGATAGCAAACGCCCACTATCAATTTCCTAGAGCATGTGCGAATTTCAACCAGTACAAGTTCCAACGCGCTTACAAAATGGATCGGAAAAGACATAACAGTATCAGCAACAGCTACAAGCACGCCTCCGCCACATCTAGAACTCCTGTCGCACCAATAAATGTTATATCTCTTTTTACAGGTAAGAAGTTCACAGCTATCTATCTTCGCCGATAGCCAGGTTTCAGTAAGACATACAATGTCAGCATCGCAAGCATCAATTACAGAACAAAGATCATCTCGTTTAGGTATTATGCTGCGAATATTTGTGAACAAAAAAGAAAGTGGGGTAATGGCCGGGGACTTTGTTCCACTGCCCCTCGCGCAGTGCTAATTAGTAACAAGTTCGGTCGGTGGCGCGGAGGCGCTGTGGGTATCATTCGTAGGGTCCTCAGAACGGTTGGTTGGCAACATGAAGGCGCTTGGGATTTCATGAACGGAGTCATCAGAGTGATTGTAGGAGTAGCATTTATTTTTTATGTAAAGCTTATTGAAGCGAAGCTTGAAAGTGAGCGGCTGGGATTTGCCAAATTCGACCAGTTTTATTCTAGCGTGACGGGTGGCAAAAGAAAAATCCTCACTAAGCGTAATTTTGTCATCCTTGAGCTTAGAACAGGTAAGCAGTATTCTCTACTTTACCTTGAAGGATGAAAATTTGGCAATAATTGGTCGACATTTTTCCGATGCGAACCTACCGAGCCTGTGCGCTCTATCGATCAAAATTTCAGAGGACGGAATTTCCAAGCAGGATGAAAGAACCTTGACTAGCTTCTCTTCTGACTGAGCCCAGGACTCTGATTGCGCGTCAGGTATGCCATAGAACAGAAGGTTATCGCGTCGCTGCCTGTATTCAAGTTCAGACAGGCGCGCGCGCAGCTGAGAGTTTTCACAAGAAAGTTGGTCAACTAACTGCTGATAAGGATGTACTTCCTTCTCGATTTCGTCAATGGTAACAGTTTTGCGCTCAACGTTTGTTAATCTTTTGTTATTTCGCTCAAATCTTCTTCTAACTTCAGCTGGGACTTCTTAAGATCATCAATACACTTTATGAAAGCCTTTTGGTCCAGTTGAATTTTCGCAGTTCGCGTATTCAAAGCCTCCAGTATTGCAAATATATCTTCCAACTGCTTAGACTGGACGTCAGGAAGAGAGTCTTGTACCTGATGCCTCGTGTTAGGCCCAAGGTTGAGCTCGACGTCCCCGGACAACGCCAGTAGTTGGTTTACAATATCAAAGCATTCACTGAACACACAAAGCAAAACTCCCGGGCGTGGGAACAGCAACAGGCACACATCATTAGATTTCTTAGCGTACAGGGAAGTAACAGAACTAACCTGGACGAAGAAGCAGAGCGGATTGGGTGGCCGATTCCTGGTGCTGCTCTCACGCCCACTAAGGGCGCCGGGTGCCCGCCAGCTGTTCATATAGGCAGGAAATGATGTCGCTGTTGATCTGGATCTTTGATGCGACGGAGGGACGGTGACGAAAATGTGCCTGTCTTGCGGGCATGCGGCATCACAAGTGTCGTTGAAGTGGCACGGCTGCTTGCTGATCTCATGGGTAGGTGACGATAGCGGCGCATTGCTGAACAGAGCCCATGCCGTAACCTGGACGAAGAAGCAGAGCGGATTAGGTGGCCGCATCCTGGTGCTGTTCTCACGCCCACAGAATGTTAACACGAACATTGCTAAACACAGCACGGAGAAAAAGAAAGACTACAGAGAGCCCGAATTATGAGTATAGCCTGTAACTTTAGGGCTTGAGAGGAAATCTTAGAGTGTTAAAGAAGAAAAAAATAAGCTACCACCTTGCTGACATCATAGGGAAGTACAGAAGAAGATGTACAAAAACAGGGACTAAACTCAACATTACCCGAGACCGACGACGAAACTCAGCGTGTCCATCGTTGCTCTGGAGGCACTGAATAAGTAACAAGCGAAGAATTGACTTGTTCCCCAGGCCACACTCGGTCGATCTGCTCGCCTCCAAACTTCGTTCGTCGAGAGGCAGCGTCATTTATATCGGTCTGGGAAGGAGCAACATAGTGGCGCCAAGGCGTAAACATGAGCCCGACCTTCCGTAGCAAGAACAGAATAGAAAGGCGTAATGTACGGTAAATAATGGCCTCCAGGGAAGGCACATAGCTGCACCACCCTTCAAGACACCTACAGATGCCGTTAGCAGTACTGCTCACCGTGACCGTAATAGAGTTTCGCGCTAGTGTAGTTTGTCAGGGTCCTCGTCGCTCTTGCGGGAGCCTTGTACGTCGCTCTGCAACAGTGGAATTCTGTGTAGTTAGGGGTGTGTTTATGAGTGTACTTTTTTTTCTCCTGTGTTTCAAGATAGCACTGAGGTGGCACTTATTGAATAACCTCCAGACTGACGTTGCTGCGCATCACGTGCTGGACATTAGAGGTAACATACCATAACTTCACATTTATATATCTTCCCCCCCTCTCACCTTTCCTCCCGTGTAGGGTAGCAAACCGGTTATTTTTCCGGTTAACCTCCCTGCCTTTCCTCCTCCTCCTCCTCCTCCTCCTCCTCCTCCTCCTCCTCCTCCTCCTCCTCCTCCTCCTCACCTCTTGCCGCCATTCAGAGCAGAAAAGCCTCTTTCTTACCCCGAGTAACATCCTCGCCTTTCGTTCTTTTTCTGCTCCTCCTTCTTGTCACGTTGGTGCAAAAAGTTCTTGCTTCCTTTAACAGGAGCCTTGAACTCTGGTTAAAGTGGAAGTTGGAGAATCCAGAAACTAGCTGTCTGATCAGAACTGGAGGCAAGTAAGTTGAAGTTCAAACAAAAAAGATGGAAAGAACGGCTTTTTAAGACAGGGCAGACACTTGCAAGCATCTTACTTTTTTTTTCAAGCCACATTACTACCTTTAGACACGTCTCCTGTCCGTTCACCACTTGATCGGTCCTCAATTATCTTTAACTTCGGTTTCGATTTGTTGTGAGAATCGGCACCTTATTAAGACGGAGCTGCCTATTTCGGGCGACTCACCCTTGCTATCTGGAAGCGTTGTCTACATATGTCTGGAAGTTGGCATTTAATATTCCAATACGCGGAGAAAAGGTGGAACTGTTCTTGCTTTTTTATCATACTGCGCTTCCTGGAGCCTGGCTTGCAAAAATAAAAACATCTAAAAGCTGGAAACGATTAAGTTATGAACCGGGAAAGTATCCTAGTGTAAAGAGCTTTTCGTGGTGCAAATTTGTGAGTGGAAGGCTAAACTAGTAGCGCTTGTCGTGGCAGCATGGATGTTTGTGTATATATTCTGGTAAGTTCTCTCTTTGATTTTGGTCTAGAACCTAGAACTAGTTTGCCCTAAAAATGTTTGCCGATTCAGAAATCGCGGAAAGATGAGTTTTGCAATAGAAATTTGTTTATGAACAGAATTTTTTGAACTTTGCTTGATATCGCCATAGTAATGTATATATATATGTCCGCCCGCAGATCCCTTCTCGGAACGCTTAACGTTTTCTGCTCTTAATTATGAAAAACGCACCGCATGGGCTTTCTATGCCCGTTTAATGCTCAATGCCACTGCAGCATAAACTTTAAATTGAAGATTTTGCTGCGATCCTCAACATTAAGCCATTTCCCTCAAAATTCCCATGCAGACCGTGTCCCATCAATATCTTACAATTCTATATTTCCTTTAACAAAAACTATAGATTTCACGTTAAGTTTCGACGAGAGAGCACAATGGGTGAGAGAACAAACGCAAGGTACTGATATCATAGATGACATAAATAAGAACAAACGGGATTTGGTATGGCAGGTGACGAAAACAAGGTAATTGATGGGCATATAGGTTAACGGAATGGGCTTGGAAGAGAAGGCACGCGTAGCAGAGATCTGCAGGAGGTCAGTATGAGGAATCTCAATGATTACCAGGAATTCGAGACAGTCACCATGCGATGCCAAGTCTAGAGGCCGGTAACATTCTCTTCAACAGCCAATGGTCATTCTCCTTTTCTCTGAAGTGATGGATGATATCTCGCCATTTATTAAGCCACTTTTCACGTGGTTGCAATAAAAAGATAATAGAAGGGTTTGTCCTGAATTCTTGATAATGGGAAGTTTGCGCGTGTATAATGGCAGCAGTTGACTCGCGACACAGTTAATTGCAGGGAGCCTTGGACCTGCAGTTAGGTTTAATGTGTGATCGCGATAAAATTATATGTATTTATATTTAAATAGGCAATCTAACGTGCCTAAATCTAACTCAACGCATGTCAAGAGGCATCGATGTCTCTTTCTGAATGCGCGTAGGCAAGGATAGGAGAGCGTCGAGAATGCTCACAGTAAACACAGTGGTCGGAGCTACGGCTGCAAACGTTTTTGTGCACATGTTCGCTGCAACATTCAGACTTGAAAAATAAGTATACAATCAACTAATGGCCGCACGTTTTTTCTAATCTTTGACGTGACACAAAAGCGGAATTTCTGATTATTTTTAATTAGAGTATACGAAATTCATTTTTCAAACTAAGCAAAGGATTGAAAGTGCGGTTTTCACTTCTCTTTGGTGACTCTCCGAATAAAAGTAATTGTAATGAATGAAAAAACAACACTGTAGTCTCACAATAGAGAAAGAGTAGAGAAAATAATCTGAAGGTGACAAAACTAATGATAAAATTAGGGCAGGTTGCAATTTACACCCGAAAGCGCGTCACACAATATGCAACACATTGGCAAGAATGAAAAATGCCCTTCTAAAAAAACTCATCCGAAAGTTGGTAAAATAGTATCTGTTTTAATGTTAAAAGCTAAGATTCATGCGATAATTTGTACAGCGGCATTCATAAATATAACAATTTTAATTTCCATCATAGATAATTGCAATATTCATAACGCGCGTCAGCCGCCGGGGTGGCTGAGTGGTTACGGCGCTCGGACGCTGGCCCGAAAGACACGGGTTCGATCCCGGCTGCGGCGGTCGAATTTCGATAAGGCGAAATTCTAGAGGCCCGTGTACTGTGCGATGTCAGTGCACGTTGAAGAACCCCAGGTGGTCGAAATTTCCGGATACCTTCACTACGGCGTCCCTCATAGCCTGAGTCGCTTTAAGACGTTAAACACCCATAAACCAAACCAAACCATAAGGCGCGTCAGCCAATAGTTAATTATGGGACTTTGCTCGGCAAGTTGACGCGGCAACACAACTTTTTTCCAATATAAGAACAAAAATAATTACTTCCAAATGGCATGCTTGTAGCAATATGTGAGTTTTGCTAGAGCCTGTCCAGCAACGATCCAAGTTATACTGCAAATATGATGCAAACCTTTAAATGCAGAAAAGGTAAGGAAATATTATGAGCCACCCTCTACCTATGCGCTCCCGTACGTGACTGTACTTGATCGCGCAGCTATTTTCGTCATTTGCTAGCTTCGGCGGCACTTTCGTAGTGCCCCAAATTCCACTCCAGCAACAAACCGTGAACCAGGAATCCAGAAGTGCCTCGTAACGGCGACATACCCCCAAATTCCAGCACATGAAATTCAGCGACGCCAGTCTGGCACTGGGAAATAAGACCCTCCTCTCTATTCTCTTGAGACACGAAGAAAACGGGTTATACAGAGGAACAAAGTCCTAACTCGGGCATTTCCACCGCTGTATGCAGAGCCACGTACACAGAATCCCGAGAGTGTGCAGATCCCTGAGAGACTGTTGTTACCCGCTATTTCAATAAGGGCGCCGCAAGCATTAGTGGCAATGGCTCCTGCTTTTGCCAATGCAGGACAGCAGTTGATCTTACCCTGAGACCTTTTGTTGCATGGACTCAGCGTGTTTCCGCTTTATTCCTGTTACGAAAGGTCAACTTTGCGTTGTTGCTCCCTTTGTGCCACTATGCCGTTTTCTCCCTAACCAACATAAATGGGGCTGCGTCTCTAAGAACAGAGCACGGAGGCGATGAGATCTACAGAGTGGCGTATAGTTTTTTTTCTTCTTTCGTTACTTATTCGGTGCCTGCCGAGGAACGTCTGTCCCGTCGCTTTCCTCAGTTCCCGTACTTGTTTAGGAGACTGTGGTTGCTCTGATCTTGTATGTTTCTTTTTATTTCCGTATGATGTCTGGAAGCTAAGAAACTGACCTTTTTACTCTATTCTAAGCGTTTCTCTGGAGCCCTCGGCGTCACTGTGAACGCCGTTTTCCGTGGCTCCAGTGTTGACTCTCGATAGCCTCGAATTCCGCGCGCTCTGTAGAGCACGTTTCATTTTTCAACGTGTTCATGCACATGATGCGATAAAACGTTTTGCATGAGTGCTAGGTTGTCCGGTATGCAACAAGAGTGAAAATTAGGTTCGTTATGCATAGTTAAGGTTGCAAATGTCAGGCTTTCTGTTTGGGTGAAGCCGCGGCTACAGGCCGTTAAGTTCGCAAGCACTTTCGTTCAGCATACCCTAATACCACGCTGACGCAGACATACTGGCGAACTGCGCTGTCTTACCCAGCGAGGGTCCATTAACGTTGAGCATTACAGTGAACTGTTTTTTTTAAGTTGGGGCAATCTTGAATCAAAGCCATATGCCAAAATTTTATTAATCCTATGCATTTAAGAAACCTTCTGCGCACGGGCCCACCACAATAATGCAATCTGGGACTTCGTAATAGAAAAAGTCCTAAAATTCTATTGTCAGCTCCTGTTTCTAGGCGATATATGTATGTGCAGTGTAAACTGTGCAGTTTGCTATGTCCATCTATAAAAGAACTAACCAAAAATCATGTTCTTTAAAGTTGAAATTGTGAAATACTTTTAGAATTCACACCAATAACCTTCCACTGATCGAAGTCAGTTTTGTCTGAGACGAAAGGAGATAGAAGAATGGAAATGTTGCAAAAGCAGATGCCTTGTTGACCATATTTGCGATTGAAATGTGCGAAGAAAACTTGCAGTAATGATGACGACGCCTGAAGGCACCACTTTGACAGTTGCCTTGTCGACTACGCAGGTTCTTGGCGCAGCGCTTCTGTATTTCCACGCCCCTCCACGTGTGGCACACATCTGGACCGACGGGCCAACGCTGCACGGTCATCACCGATAACCCTGATATCTACCTCGTCTGCTGGGTACCACAAGGGACTGTGACGTCACCGCTCGCCTATATAAACTCTGTGCTATCCCTGGACGCGCCATTTGGCAGCACCGACGACGCCTGAAGGCACCACTTTGACAGTTGCCTTGTCGACTACGCAGGTTAGTTGCAGTTTGTCTGTTTTTTTTTAGTAAGGGCGTCGTTGCTGCTGCTGAAGTGTTGTTGCATTGCCGTTACATTGACTTCTTTGAAATTGTTTGTAGATTCTTGTTGTGCTAGCTCTTCTATCAGGAGGACCTGTCTAGAATGGGAAAGGGCCCTAATTCATCTGAAAAGGGCGCCCGGAGCGACAGTCGGGAGGAGAGGGCTGAGATGAGAGAAATGGTCAAAAGTATGGAGTATATTAATAAGGATCTTGAGCAATTCAGAAAAGACTTGGGGGAGGTCCTTGCCGAAAATAAACAGCTTAAGAAGGAACATGAGTGCCTTCGGAAGAAGTGTGAGGAAAATGAGAAACGCATAAAAGATCTTGAAAAAATGTTTGTTCACAACGACCAGTACTCTCGGAAATGCAACCTTGAGATCAAAGGTGTAATTCAAACAGAGGCGGAGGATATTGTCGAGCTTGTTGGTAAAATTGGTACTGCTGTCGGCGAACCTGTCTCGCCTTTAGATATTGAGGCCTGCCATCGTGTGTCAGCGCGGAATGCTCGACAGAGCGACATTGTTGAGCTGAGCGAAAATCAAGAAACAAAAAAGTTCGCTGCGAGCAATATTGTTGTGCAGTTCAGAAGTCGCCGGAAACGTGACCAAGTTCTAGAAAAATCAAGGAAGAAGCGCATCACTAATGAAAGTCTAGGATTGTTTGACAGCAGTGCTGACGGTACAGATAGCTCTGCAAGCAGCCATCCAGTGTTCGTCAACGAACACTTGTGTCCAAGCCTAAAAAAGCTGCTGTCATCGGCCATTGCACGTAAGAAAGCATGTGAATGGCGGTTCGTGTGGACACGCAATGGCAAAATATTGGCACGGAAAACTGAGGGTAGCGATGTTGTTCACATTGAGTCTGTGGACGACCTTACTAAGATCTCCTGAATGGTTTTGTTAATGAAGCGGTGCGAATTGCAGCTACCCTAAAATGTTCAGTCTTTCTGATGTCTTATACCAGCAGTTTGTTGAACCTAGAACAGCTAAACTGTGCTCATCTGCAAAATGCACAGTATCCTTTATTCACCTTAACATCCGTTCTCTGGCAAAAAAACACGATGAATTTGCTCTTTTCATTGATCAGTTTTCTTTCCGATTTAATGTTATCATGCTAACTGAAACTTGGTGCACAACGAGCAACTGTGCGCCTTTGTTACCCGGTTATAATAATTTTTTTATCAATCGAACCGACATGCGTGGTGGCGGCGTTGGCATGTACATTTCTGACAGTTTATCAAGTGAGAAGGTGTCCCAGTTTACCGATATCACCAAACATTATGAAGCACTTTGTTTGCAACAAGAGAGCACTCTTTTCGCTGTCGTATACCGACCTCCTTCAGGCGATGTTAAAAGATTCATGGACTTTGTGGATAACCTACTCGAATATGCATCCTTCGAATGATTGCGGCTAGTTCTTGGTGGAGATTTTAATATTAATGTTACTGCAGGTAATACCTCTTCTACTGAACTGAACAACAAACTTGCAGCCTGTGGGTTTCAAAACGTCATTAAAACACCAACGCGTGTCACATCAACAACTTCATCGGTTTTGGACCTATTGATTACGAACAGCAACACACCAGTAACCGCAGCCGGAACCTTCAATTGCAGCCTCAGTGATCATTGTCCTGTTTTTATGGCTTATTCAGACGTCGCTGTGCGTCGCAAACCTTCTCGTTCAAAGTTCATTTTTCAATCTATAAATGACACCAGTATCGATGATTTTAGGAATAAAATTATTAGCACTGACTGGTCTGAGGTTTTTGCAGAAAGTACTGCAGATAAAGCATACGACACTTTTATGACTATTTTTTCTGCCCATTACAAGGCATGCTTCAAACTTAAATCTGTTAGGCAGCGTCGATCGATAAGAAAACCTTGGATCGGCATCGAGCAGGTAAAAATGATTGAAGATAAAAATAAGCTTTTCGCCCTGTTCTTAAAAACGCGTAAGCCTTCCATATTAGCAGAGTTCAAGAAACTACGCAATCGAATCACATCAGAACTAAGGAAAGCCAAAGTGCAGTACTTTCAGCAGCTGATTCAGGATGCCTCGACATCTCGTCCTGATCGGATCTGGAAGATTGTGAACGACGCACTCGGCCTGCGTACAGCTGCGCCTAATCAGTTTCAGATGACTGTCCAAGGTCAACTGCTTACTGAGGGTGCTCTAGCAGAGCATTTCAACACCCACTACATAACTGCCGTGACTAACAATGCTGCTCCTTCTGTAACGTCTTGCGTCCTTGACGACAACCTCTTGAACACTGTTTTTATGGTGCCAACTAATACAGCTGAGGTTTACAACATATTTACGTCACTAAAGAACAGTAAAAGCCTTGACATAGATAATATCCAGGTCCGACCGGTCAAATACGTCCTCGACGTCATCTGTCCAGCCCTCGTACACATTTATAACCTTGCTTTGGAGACTGGTTTTTTCCACTAAACATGAAACGCGCAAAAGTTTCAGTTATATATAAAGGCGGCGACAAAAATGATGCTGCCAACTACCGACCAGTGTCAGTTCTCCCAGTGTTTTCAAAAGGTCTTGAAAAAGTTATTCTGTCTCGTCTCGACCCCTTTTTTACCAAGCATAAACTTCTTTCTGAATGTCAGCATGGGTTCAGAAAAGGGTGCTCTACCGAGTCCGCCCTTTTGATTCAAAAGGAATTGATACTCAAAAACATGGATGCGAATAAACTGACGCTTGGGGTGTTTGTAGATTATAGCAAAGCTTTCGACTGCCTCAACCATACTGTTCTCCTTAATAAACTGTATCACTATGGCATTCGGGGCGTACCCCACTCACTATTAAAGTCGTACCTAGCAACACGCATGCAATCTGTAGTTATCGATGGCAGTCTGTCGTCCTTTAAAGAAATACCATGCGGCGTCCCTCAAGGCAGCGTTTTGGGACCGTTTTTGTTCAATATCTATGTTAACGATGTGGTTCGTATTGATAAGCATGTCAAGTTTGTTTTGTACGCTGGTGATACCAGCTTGTTTTTCACATCAGATAATAGTTCTCACCTACTGCATACCGCTAATGAAACTCTCTGCAAATTGCTTGATTGGTCGAGCAAAAACTGTTTAAGAATAAATCCTAAAAAATCAAAAGCCATTCTGTTTGCTTCAAAAAACAAACCAGTAAGTTTGATTGGCGAGCTCCGCTTGGGCAGCTCTACAATCGATATAGTCAAAGAGCACAAGGTTTTAGGAGTGGTACTATCGCACCGTATGACTTGGGATGCGCATATACAGCAACTGGTGAAAAAACTCTCTTCCGCTGTTGGCTTAATACGTCAATCTCGAGATATTTTTCCAACTAACATTAAACTTCAAGTTTTTCACTCCGTCTTTCGGTCCCACATTAACTACTGCACGTTAATTTGGGCCACGACTACTAAAAAAACATAACTATACTACATAGGCTCGAAAAGAAAGCTGTTCGTTGCATCGCTAATGTTTCATACTTTCACAACACTCATGACCTCTTTACTCAGTTCAAGTTGGTCAGTATACAACAGATTTACGATTACCGTCTACTATACCTGCTGTACTTCTCTAGTATATCTTACCAGCAGTTCCTGAAGGAGCTGTGTACTCTTACTTTGCAAACTCGCACATATCGAACCAGGTCGTCTGAGGAATGGTTTGTACCGCGGCCACGCACTAATTATCTTCTGCAAACATTAACGTACAACGTACCATTTCTATTAAACAAGATTAAAACGCAATTTTCTGGTTCCATTGCCCTAAGGCGCACCGCATTGCGCAGCATGTTTGTTTCTGGGCAATTTTCTAAGACTGTTTTATGATTTTGAGTGGTAATTGTGAAATTGGGCATACAGAGTGAGTGTGTGTGTGTGTTTGCCTTCTCATCGGGATCTCACATGTCAAACTCTTTATGGTACTAATTTTTATTCGTTTGTTGCGTAGTTTGATTGTAGTGCACATTGTTATTTTGTGGCGTAGTTAAGTTGATGAATGAAGTCCGTGTATTCCATTACAATATTCACTTGCATTTTAACTATTGTACTCAGTAAGTAGGACAATGTATGTAGTCTGTTGCACATTTCATTTGTACTTGAATTATTGAAGTGCATATGAAGTCGCTGCTGCCAAAATGGTTCCCTGACCTAGTCAAGCTGTCCTCACAGCTTTTTGTCACGGAAGCGATCAACATTGTATCAAAGTTGAAAATAAATTTTTTGATTTTTATTTTTTTTTATTTTTGATATTAGTGACTGGGAACAGCTTTTTTGCAAGTGCTTTGACAGTAAAAAACAAAAATGAAAGAAATCTAGTTTATTAGACCTGCTGGACATTTTATTTCGTATTTCGGTTAGTTATATAATTTTAGTGCCTGATTATTGCCTTGCAGATACGTTCATATTCCCGTTCTACGTAAAACACCGACATGGATACCGTCTTTGCAAGAGTGACGAGGATGTAAATCTTGCATCCGAGTCGCCTAGCCGATAACTCATGCCATTCCTCAAGCTTTAAATGTCTGTAAGCTAAGGAGAAAAGGCGGCCTTATCATTCAAAACTTTTCCAATTTTAGAGAAGTTCCTACTCAAGCGAGAAGCAAACCATTGAGCTTGGTTACATTTAGTAAGACGGCACATCATTTTTTTGATGTAGTTATTATTTGCTACGTTATTTTCATTGCATTTCTTCCCGAGTATAAAGTTACTGTTCTTTTCAGCCCCATCAACGCTCAATTTTCTGCTGCAGGGCAGCTCATCCATTACAGGAAGTGCCACTCTCGTGACTGCCTATATCGATAGAACGGAAAAATGCTGGTGCCTCTGCCTTGGAGGAAATTTTTAGAAGTTCTTTACATGAAAACGCCGAGTTGATGCGTGGAGTTTTTTGCCCAAATCTGCACAGTAGCGAAATTTGCCAGTTAAGAACACTGAACGTTCCCAAAGTATTTTCAGTCAGAAAGAAAGCTACGAATGGTCTGCACCGGGAAATTACCGGCAGGAGGAGCAATGATCTGAGTTTTTGATGAAGGCAAATTTTCCCTCGATTAAAGCCCCTTCTGCTGCGACACCTAAATCGCCAAAAATGTTTTTTTACAGCCTATATTAAAAACTAATAAAAAAATACAGTCCCTGCGCAACGCCACAACTTAATTGCAAAAGTTACCCGACCTATTAGTACACCGTACGTCGCATAAGTAACATAAATGGATTTTTCGGAGCCCTGTGCAAGTTGTGAGCTACTGCAACTCTTTGTGCCGAAGGAGAAACTCCAAAAGCTTTTGCTGCTGATTGTGATAAAGCATGAAACCACGTACTGCATAATTCATTTAAAGCACATTTATCGGCATACTAGTGGCGTCTTAGTAGGCACTCTAGCTCAATCGCCAGAGTCGGGAATATAAAACGAACTTATCTATGTTTCTCCAAATGGGACGCTGTCTGCCAATATTTCCTCAGAACCCTATTCAAAACTGCACAAAGAGTGCCGTCCTATTTTGCTCACCCATATCTCCTACTATAGCCAAAACACTTTTAGTACAGTAAAATAAACAACGTCTGAATAAACACCGTTAGGCCTTCTGTAAATGAGCGTGCAGTGTCGAATACACAAACGCGAGATGTAAATATCACGCTGGGAGTGGAGGATAGGAAGCCAGAGCAGAGTACCAGACTGCCGTCCCACTCGTCGCCTGTCATCGGAAGTCTGAGACGTTCTTGTCTGCCAAGTCAGAACTCCGAACAAAAACCATGTTTCCCGCAATCCTCCGCCTCAGCCTCACACCGGGTCGATGCAGCGGAAACTGATTCATTAGTGGCAGTCGCCTGAGGCCGCGGCAAGAAGCAAGAATGCCCTGGCGCAAGAAACTGAGTATTTGTGGGAGCTGCCGAAAGGACGGATATGTCAGGCCATCAGGAATTAAGCGAAGTGCCTCGGGACAAAGAACTGCGGATTCATTCCTGAACAAAAACCCTCCAACCCCTCTGGTTGCCTTTTTTGTTGCAATTTAAGCTTATACGTTCGCACTCTTTTTCAAGACAGAGCAGCAGTCACTGCGATTATAAAACATACAAATACCATTGCACGCTTGCAGCGGAAACAAACAAATCTAGACTATAACTCGCACGGTAGAAGAGAAAGAAGAGCGCAATTTGCAGTAAAAAGAGCCAGGAGAGATGACATCAGGGAAGGGCGTTTGTTGATTATGCGTTTTCTCGAGGATGTACCACGCCGGGTTCACTAGACGGGGCTGCGTCCATCATCGCTGCACTCTAGCTTTCCTAGTGGCCGCATGAATTAATTCTTGGTTTTCTGTTCTCGTTGCAGAAATTTAGACATCAAGGGGAAAAGCGGAGACTTGCAATTTGTACAGCGGTGGTTTGTTAGCT
The DNA here is from genome assembly GCA_030143305.2 of Amblyomma americanum. Taxonomy (NCBI): domain Eukaryota; kingdom Metazoa; phylum Arthropoda; class Arachnida; order Ixodida; family Ixodidae; genus Amblyomma; species Amblyomma americanum. The sequence continues at coordinate 74,786 of JARKHS020030009.1, forward strand.
CTGGTTATAATATACAACAAGTAAGCGGACATATTCTGTGGCTGCAGCAGTTCAAAAGCCATCTATCGGTTTCCCTTTTATTAGTATCGACAGCAGCGCTGTAACTATGGTGAGTGCAAGAAAACTAATGTGCCTGGAAAACAGTCATTAAAAGGAGACGTTGAGGGTGGATGTGGAAACGCGTGCGCCATTTTGTACCTCCTCTTCCTGGCTTCTGTCATTGCCTCATTTAAGCGTGTTGCAAGGACTGTGATGAAAGTCAAGAGAGGCTCACCCACGGAAGCTTTGATTGGTAATGACGTTGGTCTCAGTTCTACTCCCTATTTCTTACCTCTTCACGAAGAGCCGGCTCGAAATTGAGGCAGAAATTGAACAATCCAAGCCTTCTAGATTAATGAGCATGGTGCGACGCGTGAAGATGACGTCTCTTGGGGAGCATAGTTGGGCCCGGTCACACCAATGGAAGGATCAGCAAGTTTGTTTGAATGCAATCTTGGAACCATATTTCACGAAGCAGCAAATATGTGATTCTTTCTCTTCGTCAGCTTTTTTGTAGCGTTATCCCATTTTTATATATGCCGACCGTTTGTCATCAAATTTAGCGATCAGAAAGTACACAAAGATGTCGGTTGTACAGTCAGAAAAATGTCAGAAAAACACCCCAAGCTTGCGGTAAACCTACGAAAGAAGCTGTGCCAGACGGTTATATTGCTTTTTGCAAGATAAATTAATCTAAATAATAAAGCAAACAAAATCTGGATTTATATTTTTATATACAAAAGTGCAGACAACGACGTGACAATCTTTTATTTTTTAAATTTTCTGCGTTGCTTTTTCTACGTGGTGCTTAACTCAAGTATCATATATCTGATGTAGTCTAATTTGGGTACTTATACGCTGAATAATGTGGAGCTTGCTTACGAGTGACCAAGCCCTATTGTTATAGCACGAAAGAAGTGAGTGACTTTCTACTAAATAGATGGATTATTCTCTCGTTTTCTGAATTGACCATTTCTAGCTGTTCAACACATGAATTGCGAAAATCTTTCGGCTTGAAACTTTCCCTTTTAGAACACTAGCGATTCTTGTCGAGAAATGTCCTGCATCAACGCTTATTCTGGGTATAGCTCGAACATATATTCGTGGCTGCGAAACACAACGGGGTGCGAAGTAGCTGCGAACATTATCGTTGCTGTAGAAATTGAGCAAAATTTGCTTTCGCATATCTATTTTTTTTAATGCAGAGAATCATCGCAGGCCATTGGGTCGCATTTCGTTCGCCTTAGGGCATCCTTGCACGCCTTCCGCCACCACACTGCATACCCCCACCCCATCTCTCATTCAAAAGCTGCAGCCACGTTTCTCGTAAAGCCTTCTATTTGTTTTCGACTATGAAAATGAGAGTCATAGCTTTAATTTGTACAGGCGTCTCATGTCGCACCACCCACTGTGCGATATCGTTCTAGAAGTTGGAGCAAAATGTGATACCTTGCACTTTTAAAAATAAAAAGTTTTACTGTGTTCGTCTCAAGTAGGCGCTTTGATGTTACGCGAGTGTGTTAGGAGATAAGGCAGTGATAGCGCTAATATATGTTCGTTGAGACTTTCCATAGTAAAACTAATGGTCGATATGCAAGTATCTGTCATGTTTTGCCTCACTCTAATTATTTCTGCCTGCTCCTTGTGAAATTGCATTTCAGCATTTCAAAATATTGAGAGAAGAGTCTATGGCGTAGACTGCATGTAATCGGCCCTGCAAAAGGCATGTCAAGAATGTTACCCGCTAGCTTCAGCAGCGGCGGGAGAGTTTGTATTTCCTGTCAATAATTGTTACCTCTTATTACTGCTGTGCAGTAAATTTGTGTATGAGATGTATATTCGATTTTTGTCAGAAATATTTGCATACAAACACGTGCGACTTGAAGGAAAGCACTGGTTTTCGCTAGTCGTTCCCCGCTGTAACTGCTTCTGTGAACTTGGCGGAAAGAGTGGGAAAACGTGAAACGAACATGTTAATAGGGCACGGGTGCTGCCGTGTGTTTCCGAGTCACATTCCGTCTACAGGTGTCTCTCCTGTGTTCTCGCGCCGTTTTCTCTGTGTTCACATAAGGTACTTCAAAAAGAGCACACAACTGTTTCACACCGAGAAGATACTTTCGTCTATTCTGCACGAGACTTCAAATTACTCCGGCGAGAGAAAGCATTCCGAAAAAGAACGGCATTCCTTCTTCATATCTTCCTGTAGCAATTGCTTCCAGGTTAGCTGCTGCGAGAGGGCACAGGTGCCGGTAAGAATGCCACTAAGCACATTCTGTCTTCCCACAAAAGTTATGAAATTGGCTGTGTGCCAATCGCAATCTTTTGCTGCTCTTTTCCACACCTGAGCGCAGCGCAGTCGGCACGTTGATTGCATTACCCGGCGAAATTACGGTGGAACTGCGTGGTGCGTTCAGCACCCTTGGCGCATTCCTCCGAGCTCCCACGAAGTAGCGTAGCTGCGTTTCTCTGCAAAATATGCACCCAACCAGAATGTAGATATGAATATGCACCGACATCTATAATGTTGTTATGGTTTCGCACGATGAATTCGGTCGCCTACTCTGCGGAGTTCTGAATTGCAGTGCTTTTGTATCTATTACTCTATTGCACTGGCTCTCTCTGCGACCTGATTGCATTTTTTGAGACCTTAGAAAAAACTAAGAAAGAGAAACTTGGCAGTCTGAAGAGCCTTCAGGGCAAACTGACGTTATTTGGAGCAGAAGGCTCGCTCAGATACCATACTGCCAACTGTGTCTTTTTCAGCTTTTGGCTCGTAAGATTTCATTTTTAGCCGGCAGATATAGCATTAATGATTGAAGTCAAACGGCGGAAAACCATGGCTGCCATACCTTCAAATAAACAAGAACTGCGAGCATTGCTGTGTTCTGACCATCTACACCTCTAGCAATCGCCAATGTAGAAGTTCATTAATAGTCAAAGCAGGAAACGACGAGAGCAAGCTAACGCATTCTCTTGTGACGGTGCAAATGCTTAGATGTGCAACCAAAACTACGCTTCAGTTGGTGCAATGTACAACAGAAATCCAAGCGTGCCGGATGCCAAACTAAAATGGAAGGCAATGAATAACGCGGCGCCATGGAAAAATGTTGCTAAGAAAGTATTCATTTGTGGTGATAACAGAACGAGGCGCCAGGAATGACGCCTGTTTAGATTGAATGACGCCGGTCCTCCATGCTTAGTCGCTGAAAGTTTCAGCGCCTATCCGGGCCGAGAGAAATCTGGATACTCGTTGCTCAGAAGCAAACCGCAATGCCCATAGCTATCCGTGACCCACTGCATCGGTAAAAGTCTACTCTCGTTGCAACGAATAAACGTAATCTAGCCTCATTCTTTTTACGTGCAGTTAAGTTCAGCCGGTTAGAAGCATTCAAGTTCATGCTCCGGAGACCTTAGCTAGCTGAATTGAAGTTTCAGTTCACCTATGTTTAGTAATAAAGCTCTAACTGGCTAGCATAGGGGACTCACAGTTTCGTACAAGGTCATGACCTTCATAGATTGTTTATCTTTAGTTGTGGAAAGTTTGCCATGCCGGGATTGAAGAGCGACATGCAAAGGTTGTCACTAGCCACAGTCGTTTTAGTGTTGCATAATGGGCAACAACTTCATGAGCACTTGAAAGCGATATTAATGTGTTTCACACTCGCTGTTTGTGCTCCTTTCTCTTTGTCTCAGTGACAAGATTATGCTGCTAACGTCGTATAACATCTTCCTCTATGGTCACTCCCTCCAGGTACCGTGCATCTTGCTCACGGCCTACGGTGGCATCACCAAACTTCACTACGTAGTAGTTTTCGTTTCATCATTTCGCTCGCTTTGCTGCGCTTAAGGTTCGAGCAGTGTACAAACAATTTTTACCAATCTCTGGCGCTATGAAAGAGACGGTACTTCACACCTGGAAAATAGGTGCCCCAAGCAATTTTACCAATTGTGGAACGGAGTTAACTGAAAACACATGAACGGGAGGATGACTGAAGCGTCATTCCGAAAAACCGACTCCAGCCTAAGGATGACAATGTCACTTGGGCAAATTTGCATCTTCTTCCATATAAATAAAGATTGCTAGATTGTTTGTTTCTCAAATTCATTTACGTGATCTTATCATACTCGTTAGACATAAAAAATAATGTTACTGAGGCCTAACTTTTGCGCGGTGTGTGTCTACTCGTTCACCGGTCCCTCAATTGTCTTGTTGCGCTACTGTTCGGGTGTAAGTAAAATGTATTCCCAATGAAAGAGTTGAAGTACAGATATGCACCAAATAGGTCTACGTGGTTATTTACATGGAAGCATAGCCTTAGTCCAATCTTCAAAAAAGCTCTAAACCTAAGCTCGTCCGAAAAACGCTAATCCCGCTTATCTTGAAGCAATGCACGCACTGAATCTAACTGTATGCTGTGGAGCAAAACTGGCAACAAAAGTTACGAATATTTCCGGTTTGTTATCAATCTTTTCATTTTGTTTCAGTACCCCTCTATTATGGCGTAGTACTATTCTAGGGTTTCACCAAACGAAAAGCACTTTGCTACTTTTTGCAATCGTGCGCCCTCGACATTACGAGCACACACCGAAAAACACGACCAGCAAAAGCAGCAGCTGCTGCTAGGCATGACGCAAACGCCAAATTGCAGGTCGTTGTGTGGGCCGTCAGCCCGGTAGAGCGCACGCGTGAACGTAAAACATGCAGAAGAAGTGTACTACGAAAGGGAAAAGTCAATTACGTTTAACGTTGCGCTTGACTTCTTGCGCTCGTAAACCTGGACCGTGAGTGACGTACGTCTATTACGGGTAAAGCGTTTTGCTTCGCGGGTAGATCCAATAAGTACAAGCTGCTACAGCTAACGGTATCTGTTCCCTTCTTTTTTCATTTTATAGCAGCCTAACTGCTTGTTGCATCCTCTCGTGCCCTATACGTGCCGTTCAGCTCGGTTCTTGTAACGTTCTTGCGTACGACGCCGGCATCCTGATGAATAAAACGTCGCAAGCCTGTGCTCTGCGACTACAACAAACTAAGATGTTACAAAACATAGCCTATCAGAATCAGAGATGCCGGAAGAAGAAACTAAGAGAACCATTACGACACTCTTTACAGTAAAGGGTGGAGCTGTTGTTGGGAATTTCTGCGATATAATAAAGAAATTTTGTTTTCTTTCCTCGTGCAAACTGAAGTAATGAAATGATTTGCCCATAAGCGGCAATTTATGCGGCTGGACCTTGACGCCTCCTACGAGGGGCGTCTGCGCAAGTTGCGCGTTTTTGATCTCTTTCAACAATTTCCTTAATCGTCTGTTCAATTAAATTGCAAAACTGCAACTACGCTTCACCGAGATCAGTAATCGAACTCCTTTCATTCCTTAATCTCTTCCTTTGCTGTACTGTGCAGGTATCCACTCGTCGTGTGCATGCAACAGCGTCACTTATTAGAACTGCTTATAACTCCTACGCGGACGTGTTCAAAGCGTACGAGTGGCGTTTCAAAGCATTGGGGGGGGGGGGGGGGCGGCTTACGACCGCGCTTATGACAACAAAAACTGATTGGTGTGCGAGACGTGACGTGAATACATGTGGTGATCATCTAGTCAAGAGGAAGACGTGCCGGGATTCACGTGCGCCTCAGCCGAGAACGACGTAGGAAGCGTGGAGCACGCGCATGGAAAGGAATTACATGACCTGCCACACCACCACCGCCGCGCAATGCTATTCATCAACTAGGTCTCAAGTTCCAATGTGCTGATTAGCCTTTACTCCAGTCGGTCCCATTTGCAGATGTAAGACACAAAGGATCATCTGGGTCCCATATAGTAATCCACAGGGGTGGCTAAATTTTTTAGCTTCTATAAAAAATACTTACAAGGGTGAGCATACACTGGCTATTCAGCCAATGCAACAATTTATATTTCAAGCAATGTGAGAACCTAATCGCGTAGTAAAGCCGACACAACCGTATTGAATCACGCTTCTAATACAGGGCCTTCTACAGCTCATGTGCTCTGCGTATTCCAACGCAAGAACTACAGGTCCCCCGACCGACAAAGTGCCTATTGGAGATGTCTAAACAAAGCCAACATTACCACTGCATGTATTAATGTGGTCTTCTCCTCTATGCTCCCTCTCGCAAAAGGAAGTGGAATCCACTTATAGCATTTTCCACCTTGAGTCGGTTACAGATTAAAGTAGAATTCAACACAGGCTGGCGGCTATTAGAATGAACATGTTCCTTGGGCACGTGACATAGATTTGCAGCCTGACGCGTATGACTTACTTTTCTCAAGCGCAGATTTGGAGATTAATTTTCCCCTACGAGGAAGGATCAGTTCACGGTGTATCCCAAGCAAATGTCCCGTCCCACGGCATGCCAAAGAAATACCCGCGACACAGCGAACGTCGTATGAGTACGAAGACAGCGAAGTGCGCAGGTCACTCGAAAGCAGGGACATATTCAAATTTATGCCCCGATTAGCTGCGATAACTGTTATTTCACATTGATATTTTAAACCCATTTTCGCAAAGACACTCGTGTCGAAAACCAAGAACGTGTTTCGTTTATATACAGCAAAAGAAATAAGTCCGTGCTGTTTTGCGTAGATTGGAGACTTCTCTCGGCCTCCTCTTGTCGGCACTCTTGAACATGAGCGTTAAAACCTTGCCGAATTAAGGCTTAGAGACTGCTTGGTGCAGTGCTTCTATGTTCCCGACGATTGATTGCACCGAACGGAAAACTTTTTTCTATGTCGGTTGACTGAGAAAATTCCACCAAACTCACGATTTATTATAAAAAATGGTGTTAAATGAGCTATTCCCGTATATTCAAAGTGCTATTCGCTGACAAAGCTTTAACTTTGTAATGTAGTAGGGGCCATAAAAACAATTTTTGTCAGGTGAGAATCTGAAATATTATAACAGAACATGAGTCATTCCGATAGTGTTAAATTTCAAAGTGCGGCATCTCCAACGGCCAACTATAGGGGTTCACACATGCTGCGGTTTAAAAAAAATAATTTCAACATTTACAAGCGCACAAGTTTCCCAAACTTCCACCTGTTGACCAATGTGCCAAGGTAGAACCACTATTTCAAACCGAGAAGCGCTTTCAAAATTACGGCAATAACTGCAAGCTGTTAGCTTTGAAAGGATAAAAAACGAGTGCCAGTTCATTAGCGGACTTCCGTTTACAGCTGCCAGCGTGTGATTCTAGCATTACCCGTCACAGCTACAGTCAGGCGAAGCGTGTTCTCCGATGGCAGTTTCGAGAAATGCCAAAGGGTAATGCCTAAGTGCTGTCTTGGCAGTCCGCGTGCGAGACAAGAATTCATTACCAAAGCAAAATCGCTTTCTATGAGTCCTCCAGCGCTGAAACTGACAGCTTCCGTACGCCTGAAATTTGGGAAAGTTAAGCACGCTGAAGAATATCCTTGAAAACTTTGTGCCCTTGGAATGAACACGTGCTGACACCATATCATAGAGCATTTTGTCGCTTACGAATTGAGTTTTAACAAGGTAAATAGCACACCTTTTTCGTTGATAGAATCAGCTTATGGACTTAGCACTTCGCATTCATTCATGCCGTGTCTATGATTTCCACCGCCTGCAAACAATCTAGAATATTTGAGTAGCATGATTAAATGAAGCCTATTTTTTGTTTAAAATATTCTAAATTGTTTCCTAAATTGTAAAAATGACATTTCACCTACGGATTGCTTTATGAAATCATCTATCTCGTTTTTATGTCCGCGCCAAGCCAAAACAAATGTACAGTTAGCTACTCAAAGAGACGAATAATGACATGTTAAGTTCCTGACTGTTGACGACGGTGTGTTAAGGAAAGTATGAGGACCTGTTCCCGCACTGAGCATTCGAAAGATGTGCACCGAGATGTAACCTGCCTTTAAATTCGTCAGAATTGGGAATTGCATATTTCAAATCTGTTTTCATAAAAAATGAACCGCTTTTACGGCAAATTTTTAGTCGTGCTCCAAAATTTTGCTTATAATCTGAGGCGAAAAAGAACTTTAGAAGTCATTTAGCGGAACATTGAATAATGATGAAATAATGCTTAGAAAATTTTTAATAGATCTAACAGAATACAGGTTTATTTCCAATTATTGCAAACTGCTTACATGACATGAGCAATGCCAGGGCCCGGAGAAAACTTTCCAAGAAAACATTTATGTTTATTTCAATTCAGAAGCAAAATTAAAATTAGTTACTAGAAATGCTTCAAGTCATGCGTACAGATCGCAAGGCACCGTTCGCCTGCCATAAGAAGCCGGAGGGGCACATTTGTGTTTTTATTTTAATTGCGCAAATATGCGCTGCACAAAGCAGCCATGATATTTCTGGCGTGGTATTTCTGGCGTACGCGTAAATTATCCTGCCTGGCTGGACATATACCAGCAGTAGCTAGTGATGATTTTCGCGCAGAGCTCCTTCTGTGACTAGCTCTTTAACATCTCGTGTCACGTACGCTATTAGGATTGGACATGGCACCAATAAGTGCTCTCAAAAAGACGATTGTTGCAGAAGCTCGTTTGGTACAGTATCTGGTGCTGCATGACGAAGCCATGGGTTTGGTTTCTGACGCCGCCCGGACTCAATTCCGTATACTATATTAAATATATGGCACGTAGAGTTAATAAATTATCTTTTTTCGCCTCCAAATAAAGGGAAATTCAAAAACGAAACTAGTTTTTCACTTCACTACGGCGCGACTAATGGGCACTAAGAACAAAGGCGCAAGAACCACACATACAGACAGGACGCGAAGTATCAACTTATTTTAGTGAGTTTGAAATTAATTTTACATGGACTGTTAAGAGCAAAGAAAATGAAATAACATATAAAAATGGTTGAGTCAGGGTGCATGTGCTAGCTTCTTTTCGTCTCTGGTTGACGGGCATGCACGGAGGGTCCAGGTTTTTAGCTCCAATTGCAATTCGCCGGTCAGATGACGTAACTTCCCTCCATGGAATGATTTATTTTTATGGCCAACACATTTTTGTGCCGATCAGGCTTTTAATGCTGTCATATAAAAAATGTCTTGTGCTTTGCATAGTTCGAGACTGCTGTGCTCTATCGCATTATTCATGCCATTTACCGAACTGGCAATTAAATTCTGGGAATGTTTTGGGGACATTTTTCGGAGTGACACAGATAGCGGAGCTCCCCTTTGAAGCTCAAGGCAAGTTTTAAGACTTGTGAGCCGACATTCGTAGTTCATAATCCTGTCAGAACATGCAAGTCTCAGCTCCTAGCTAGGAGCTAAAGGGAGCGCGGCATTTATACGCAGTTAGTATTCAGTTTTACAACTTATTTATCAGACATCACAGCTCTATGCATTTCACAAATAGTTTAACTACACTGTGAATCAGAGAGAAATTGAAGAAAAATCCTCTCCCCTCTGTAAAAGCTAACAAACGATTATGATATGGTGAGCATACGGCTATGATACCATGAGTATTAATTACTGCTTGCATTCACAGCAAAGGTGAAGTTGATGCGGTTTTCTCGTTCTGATATATAAGTATTTTCGGTGGTTGTATGCTTGAGATGTTTCAGTGAATAGTGCCCACATTTATGAGAGCAGCGATTAAGAAATGCTCCCTCTGCTTATCTTACATCAGCTACTCTTACTCCTCTCAGGAACTGATCACAGCGCGTAATTTTCTTCTGAGCGTAGCCGAACCAGGTTCGAAGCACGAACGCAAATAAAAACCACTGGGTGGCTGCGAGTTTGCTACATCAGAGACACAGCATGAGCAGGCTTTTGATCGTGAAGGAATGGAGGCAAGTGTCTTCCAGGATGTGGGAGGTGCTTGGATGTGCGGGATGCGCTTCGTGAGAGCTGCGAAGATTGCAGGTGGGAAGTGTATTTTTAGAAGTGGGAGCCCTGCAGAGGTCTTGCACAGGCCGATGCCAAAGGCGGAAAACCTGCGAAAAACTAAGAACAGCTGACGCTCAAACAACCAGGCCACCACAGCGGGGGTCTGTCTGGTGGTTATAACGTCTATACCGTATTCAAAAAATGCTGGATGGCAGGTGCTCCGGGCCTCGAATATGCGCGATGCTTTTTTACCAGTGGGTTTGCGGTAGTAGGTATGCGGCCCTCTGCCACCTGCTCTAAACTGAGGAATGAATCTACGATTATCAAACTCATTAAAAAAAAGTCAGCTCCGGAATGAAATGGATAATCTAAATTTCCGAGCAGCCTCGTATCTCGGTCAAAATTTCTATTTTCTCATAATCACTTTTTATGATCTTACCAGAACCCCATCATTGTGGATGCTCGCTTAAATCCCCTTTACGGAATGAAAGCTGGTTTAAGCGCTCGTATATCGGCCTGTCTTTGCGCGGGACTGCAACACGGTTGCGTAGGAGTGTTCTCAGGACAAGAGGTCGTTCTCGAAGAAGACCTGCTGATACCGCGTGGAGCCATAGATGGCTTATTATGTCGTCAAATCCCGGTTTTTTTTATGTTATCGGTAAGAGAGAATTATCAGTGAAAATTAAATCACACAGCCAAATAAAAACGAACTCTTGCTAAACCAAATTCTCAGCTCAGAAACCTTGCAAAAAGAGTGAGTGAGCTTCCAGCCAATAACCACTGTGTTCAATGACATTTTTTGAACAGTTGATGATGATGATAATTATGGATTTCATGGCGCAAGCGCATCTATAGCCGAAGAGCGCCATGGCACAAGGTATTTTCGATGACTCAAGATAGAGTCAAAGACCCATTTCCCAAGAATTTCACACCTCATAAGCCCAGCACTAGGCCAGGGGAAAACTTGTACCTATTGTATCACTGGTGGGTGCCTGATGGCACTGGGGATCGAACCCCGCACCTCCCACATGCGAGGCGGATGCTTAATCCGTGAAAACTGACTCTCCAGCTTATTCTGGGTGTGTTTATATTTTTCCGTATGCGAATGACACATTTGTGGTTAATAAACAAATAAAGATATGTCCTGCCGCTCAGTAAAAGTATCCCCTGCTTCGGCAAATACTTTAAAAAGAGGGTAAGCCCATCGCTTTAGGTGTGAATCTATAACGGCGCCACGTTTTCAGAGGAAACACTCCGTCGCGTCCAAGGCAATATCGTTCGCTCACAGCAAACAATTTCAACAGCAGCCCATAAATCCAATCCAGCTAGAAACACAGGCGAAGTTGTGAACGATGCTTGTGTAAAAATGACAACGAAAAAACTGGAACAGGTCTCTTTCTACAGATAGCGTAGACAGCGATAGCAAAATAACTTGTCCTGTATAAAAGGAGTTATATATAGCATTGTAAAATAAGAAATAAGAACAACCCTGGAACTGATCAACAGGAGCAAAGAAAAACGCGCTAGTTTCTGCCGGGACCTGAACTTATACAAATGCCTGTACGTGCGCTCGTGTCAGTTGGACGCCGAGGGACGGTGTGCGAGCGCGGAAATTTTAAATGTGTGTCGGGCATCAATTACGTGCAGTTCATGTAGGCACCAACCTTCCGTATTTTCACGTCTTCTGATGTGCTCGGGCTTTTTTAATACTTACTCTCTCTTTTTCCGCGGGATTGAACCCAGCAGGAGAGGAAACTGCTGGCTGCAGTTTGTATAACCTCAGCCTGAAGAGTAAAATGGGGCCTGGACGTTAGCGCTGTTGCTGATGTCAGGTAATTATTCGCCAAGCTCGCACGCATCTCCAGCGCTTGCCTATTGTATGGAATGTAGCTGTTCATTTCGGAGATAGGAGGAAAGTGCGTATTCTTATTTAAATACAGATTCATTGATTGCCAGGAATTTTGGAGGAGCTACAATGCGAAAAGCAATTTTTCGGTCACTAAAATGAAACACGGCGAATTCTTCGACCTCTTCAGCCGAAGGGTTAATTAGTGTTTATCAACCAACCGTTATCGAGCAGACTTCAAGTCCGCTAGCTGTCGGTTATAAACAGAAATCTATCTCTTAGTTTAGTAAGCACCATCAGATTTTCTGTTTTTTTCATTTCAACACAGAACCTATTCATAGACGTGAGATAGACACTGACACCTCCGTCGTTTAGCTAAAGCGTGCAGAGATCGTTCTACGCCAGCATAGTCGCTGTAGGAAAGACGGAGGTATCAACTGAAACGTCAGAGCTCCCAATCAGCCAGATCTACCTAGTAAGTATCAACTCTTCTTTTCCTTGAAAGCGTTTACGTAGCAAAAAAGCCTAAATAATTACCATTTTTGATTCGTGCAGCCACGAGATCAATCTGGCCGCCCATGAAAAACAAAATATGGTCGCATTTTTTTACCATTTAGCTTGGCACCAGGACCAGGTATTTGCGTAGATTTACAGGCGCCACATTATAATTACTGCCTTATGACCTCCAGATTACAAATATATCTATATATGAGATTTCGAAGATCGCATAAGTACAGAGTGAAGTCCAGAACACAAATGCTTTTTTGAAGCTCACATTAACCATATTCTTCCACTGACCAAATCATGCATGTCTTCTGAGACAAAGAGAAGGACATTATAATTTAGCATAACAAACGGCATACATAGCTGAATAGAAGTATTATATTATCATTACAAGGTGGGACTCTGTTAGCAGTAACAATCTACACAAAAAGCGTTCTATTCTTGGCAGCGTTCAATAACCAGCCTTAGCTAACACTCAACGCTTTGCGACACCGCCTGCTGGCCGAATTCAGCAGCCCGTTGAGTTTCATGCTAGGTGCACGACATTTTCTCAATCCCCTAGAAGAGTTTCGCGGCTACCATTGCGGCCATGCATTAACTTCCAACAACATACATATCTGATTTCCCTATGAAATTTCAAGTTTGAAAGGCACCAGAAAGCGGCCACAGTATATTCTTTAGTAGTGTGCAGCAGAAACCAGGCATAGAAAGTAGCGCACTCTGCTAGGAAACTTAGCCCACGTATATTTTGTAGAATAGCGCCTGCAATTACTTTTCAATGATGAATGCAACATGGACGCTTCCTAAGTACTTCCCCAGATCTCTTTCAACTAGCGCCATTACTTAGGTGACACTCATAAAAACGCCTGAAGAATTATTCAAACATGAGAACAGAAAGAACCTAGAAGGGACAAGCCGAACTGACGAGGTAGCAAGGAATAGCACCTTCAGCCGAGAAACTGCATTCTGCTGCGTTCCCTTCATTGCACAGAACTAACATCTGGATAAAAGAAAGAGAAAGGCGCATCGTAAGAGCTTTGGCGATAGCTCCACGAAAGCTTCTTTCCTTTCAGCTATTGGAGTTCTTCTACCTGTTCCAGCGCCGACCACAGCGATGCATAATTCATGCTGACTTTTCGCTTCTGGTCGCGACGGCGCAGACCAGACGAGTACAGCGGCATCTGGGATGAAAAATACTGCAGCAGCAGATATAGCACGGAGAAAGTGGGCTGTACATTGAAGTAGCAATGCGTGGGCCTTTCTCGCCAAACCTTGTTTTCTCAATGCTGTTTGACCCTGCTGACGGCGCCCATCATAGTCGCTTGGAGGTACTTTCTAGCGAAAAAGGTTGCAAGGCGTGCGTGTAAAGCAAGAACAAGGTAAACAGGCCGCGTGTCAGCAAGAGGCAGAATAAAGTAGCTGAGAAGAAAACCTTGCAGCCATGTTAGGAGGCTGACGTTCCAGTTAAGTGCATCTCCGATATTTAAAGAATGCACTACGACGGGGAAAACGGTCCGTCGAATACCGCGGACGTTTGCATGAAGTTACAGTCATTATGTTTTTGAACGTGAACTTTGAACAGCGACCTTTCCAGTCAGGATGTAAACAAGAGGGCGAACAGTGCAGAAGTTATGGATATTAATGACAAGAAGAAATAGCTGATCGTTTGATTTGAGACAGAAAACATGCAATGTTCGCGTACCTAATAGAAATGCATGGCTTGTGTGACACTCTATATGTGAGAATGCGGAAAAAGATAGAACCAAACAAGTTAAAAAGAAAGATCTGAGAGAAATGAACACCGCGAGGGTGGGGTTACACAGGCGTGCTTTATGACCCATGATGACCACCCGTAGAGGCCCTGTCCCCGCTATAGGGTACGTCAGATGCGTGTCCACGCTCGCGGTCACGTTTGGGTTGTTTCGGCATGTCCTGCTGCTGGCTCGTTCATGCCTAAGCCCTACCACGCTTTCTATTCGTTTGTAGCACGCTCTATGTTGTTGGGACTCATATCATAGCGCTTAGGGGCTGACTCCTCTCAATCTTTTGTTATGCTTGCCATCGGTGCGATTGATTTGTTGACGCGATTTGAAGTGATTCCGATTTTTCGATTCTGATGGAAAATTACCGTGCACCAAAATTTGCTGTGCATACAGCTACTACAATGCGACCAACCGCAAAGTGACTCCGCGGAGATGTTGACAACAGTTCTTTAAAAGTCAGTGAAGACTTTTTGGAACATCTGATCATGTCGGTGTAATGGTGGATGCCAGTGCCTGACTAGAGATGTTATCGTCTCTGTTGCGAAATAAGACATTTGATCGATTTTACCGTTGGGTTCTCTTGCAGCCAAGTATTTTCAGAGCGGCTGCGGCTTGATACAGTTATCAGCAGTTATAAAGTAATGCCTTAGTGGATCTCATGTTTTTCATTATATCTCATGTTGATGAAAGTTCCTCGGTGACCCAGACGTTGCAAGTCATTAGTTATTACCGCGCCGCGGTGGCGTCACTTCAAGACGGATTATTCTTTTTTGCGTAAGCTCATTACTGCTGCTTTAGTCAAGCATGTGCAACTTTCCTTTCATCGGGACTCTCCTCTGGGGTTCTGGTGTGTGCTGAGCATTTTTTTTAGCCTCGGCTCCATTTTTAGTAGAGTTTTACAGGAATTCGTGGTGGCGGTTACCCAGGCCTAACTCTGGACTGTCTACGCGTCAGTGCCTAGAACACCAGTGCTCGGCGTTCAGCATGGCACAGTCGGACGCTTCCGCCAGCTCCCAGTCTGGATGCAGCTACTTCAGACCGGTGAACGCCATGTTACAGGCGCAAATTATGCTTCAATCCATCGCCCCGGGGAACGAGTTGGATCAACCAGCCGAAGACGACCAGACCATGGGTTACGAAGACGGCATATCTTCAAATTGGGAGCGTCGACGCCCCAGCGAGCGCCACAAGATGACTCGTGAAGAAAGGGTGATAGAAGACAGAAGATATTGTTCGTTGATAAGCGCATAAAATTTATGTCTCATATGGTAATTCCAAAAAAAAATTATTTTTGCCCTTGACGGCTGCTGCGAACGAAATTAGCGCTTGTTTTTAGTAGTGATGTCGTTTTTATTGACGCATTATTGGGAAGCTAACCATTTCATGACCAAGCGTTCTTAGTTTAAGCTTTTATAGCTTGTATTCCAGGAGAGAAAGGGTAATTAAGACACCGGTTCCTGTACCGCAAATTCACCTCTTTTGCGGACGTGGTTACTTGTGACACACGACTATTCTTTCAGTCTTTTCTCCAGCATGCATTTTTATTCAACCAATTCTGTTTGAACGCGGTGTAGATAATGGCCTATTTATAACCAGTAAGGAGGCCTTTTCGCTATCCGCCTATTTCTTCATTCCATCTCGGCAGGAGCATCCCGTTGACAGGGGCAGTCCCGCGGTTAATCCGCATCACCTCGCGTAGGTGCAAGCGATAGAGCGCCATGCTTCCACATCCCTTGCTAGCACCTTAAAAGGCGTGGGTTCAAATGCCCCTAAAACCTGTTCCTTTCACCAGAACATTCCCTTCCTGGAGTAGCTGTTAAATATGTAGCTGTTAAATATGTAGCTGTTAAATGTAGCTGTTAAATATGAATTCCTGAATTACTCTGCTGCGTACTTTTTGGCGCCATTTTTTCACACCTTTCTTTTATTTTCAACGAAGATCTTTCCTGGCACATTCCTAGAGCCTGTAATAACATCTTTCCGGGACATGGCAAGCATCTCGAGTGAAACAAGTAACTCTGACGCAAAACCTCTCGCGCTGAATACAGCATCTAAAAAACAACGAACGCGAGACTGTGAACAGCCAGCCCCTGGAAACGGAATGAGTTGCCAGAGCAGATCGATACAAGGGCGGGAAGTGGAAACAGATGTATTGGCAACAATTTCGGTGGATTTCCACTAACCTTAGCGAAGTCAGTTCGGATGATAACAAAAAAAGAACAAAATCTATTACACACAAATTAATCACGGAAGGAAAAAACTCCTAGCAGCGTTGCCCGTGATGGTGGGGCTAGCTATAACAATAAGGAAAGAAGCTGCAAGGATTGGCGAGACTGGTGAAGATCCTACAGGGGGTCACGTCGACCCGAGATCAGAGTTACCCGCCAATCGTCTATACACTATCTCCGTACATTTCAGTGTTTTTTTTTTATTTGGCGCCAAGTCAATCTCCCTCCACCTGGTCAGGCCACCGAAATAAATCTCGCGAGCCGCGGTCGTCGATTGGACCGCAAGGAATTGGCGAGAAAGAGGAGCCCCGCAAACGAGAACACCTTTCCTTCAGTTCCCTACATTCTCCTTCTCTGCCACTGGCCCACACCCATTTAAAGCACTTGCCTGCCAGCTATAACGAAATCTCAATTCGGTCACAGCAGAGAACTATATACAGCACCGTGTACACGGCAGCCATTTTGCTGGAGAGAATTTTGAAATACAACCATGTCTCAACGCTAAAAATCTTGTGAAGCCACTCTTCAATATGTTTAGCGCAGCATCTGCAATGCTACCGAAGAGAACCGTTACCAGCATATAAAGTGTCACTGGGAAGACTAAGAGGTTTTGACTCCGAAACCAACCAGAGTGCGCAGATTAGATCAGTTGAATCTTTTGACGCCGAACGTTTTGCGAAGTAAATAAAAGCAAGTTTGTTCAATGCCTGAAAGCTTCCGCTAATAATTTAATTTGGCACAGCTCCCACCACCGGCTCCCAGCATGGCGCTGAACGCTCAAAATGAGCGCTGTGACATCCAATCTTCGGCGCTCCTGTTGATTATCAATCACAGTCAGTATTCGATAGGAGCGCAGAAACCAGCTTACAGGTCAGAGGTGAAAGCGTGGAGGACGATTCAGTCATGATGATTTACATGTTCGCGGATAATGTCGCAGCGCTTACTAGTAGTGTGAAAAGAATATTTTCCGCTAACACTGCCGTAGTGCTTGACTTAAGAACCGTTGGCTACGAGAACTTCTAGTGTTTACATCGGTGCGCTCAGCAAACATGGAGAAGACGAAATTTGAACAATCGTGGATTTTTCTTTTCTGGAAACATCCCTTCTAAGGCACAAGCAGCGTCATCTACCTCTTAGATTTTGCACTACTATTGCGATTTACAGCCATCTTCGCTATATCCCGTACATTAACTCGTTATATCAGTTCATGCAGTTTATAAACATATGCATCTAAACACCGAGATTGATTTGACACTATCCAAAACCACTTGCGACAAACCATTCGGACGTAATGGTCCTCTGAACATCATCGCAATGCATGGTTTGGGGGCGGAAAAGTCGCATTGGGAATCCCGCACATAATTGGGTCTTCATTTGAAATAGTAATCTTATCCTCAGGAACATGCCAACTTATATGACACCACTTAGAACATTCTGCGTCAGACAGGCGGCCCCCAAATTTTATGCAAATGGTGGTCCTGAAGGGGTGGGGGGAGGGGGAGGTGTCTGACGTCTGACTTGGATGGCCGCTATATTGGCACACATATAACGGATGGGAAGTATAGGTATGAAATGAGGCACTACGTGCCAACTGTTGCTATCTGAGACAGTGCAATCACTTGGCAACTGTTTTGGTCAATTTGACCTTCATTGCAGACAGACGCGTCCTTGGCAAACGTAAAAATTAAGAACTAACGTTCTTAAAAGAAGCCTCAGAAGTGGTTACGTTTACCGTAGTTAACCTGAGTAGACTCACAAAAGCCTGTCTTCATTGTTCCCCTCTTTTTTATGGCTTCAGCATGTGCACGCAACCACGTTTCTCGCTCGTCATCATCACACCCTTCTCTCCACTGCTCGGCGGAAGTTGGAGTGACTACCTCCTCCCATTGGCTGCAGCTGTCGCGACGTTGCTCCGAATCTACCCGAGCTTCCTTCCATTGGCTGCAGCTTTCCCAACGCTCCGCCGAACTAACCCAAGCTCAGCCGAGTTGTTCCCAGGCTTCACTCATGACTCTTGCTTGGATTTCACCCCGTTAAGTAGTGTTTTCGCAATTAATTATCTGCATTCAGTTCCGCAATTTTTGCTACAAGAGGCCAACCGATGACACTTGTTGCTTATTTCCAGAAAAAGTGGGCGTATGTAAGCCACATTGAATGTACGGTTCTCAATTGAAGCTGCCACGTAACAACGGAGGAATCGCACATTAGGTTGGAAATGTAAGACAAAGTACCTACCCCGGCCTCCATCAAAGCGAGTCTAACAAGCTGCCTCCGAGTAAATCCAGTCGCGATAATATTTCTTCATTTTTATTTCATTTCTGCTTGAGCCAAGGTCATCCTCGAAGTCAAGCTTCAGACAGACTGTCAGCCGGTTAAACTTCGTGAGTTTGTGCTTTCACACTAAAATGTCCTTTCAAGGATAAATGTTGCGGCGGGCACTTAGGGTGCTTATGTGTTGTGAATGTGAAAGCATCCTTTGACCTAAAAGCCTTTGCAATAAATGCTTTCGACATAAAGGTCTCTAACCAAAATGTATTAACCCTAAAGGCTTCCGCGACAAAGGCTTTTTACTCAAAGCTCTTTACTATAAATGCCTTTGATGCAAAATTCTTCCCCCTATAGGCAATTATTTAAAGCCTTGACCCTCAAGGCGTTCATATTAAAGACCTTTGGCCTCAAAGCCTTTACCATTTCCATTGCCATTAACTACCCTGATCATAATTCAGTAATGTCCTTGATCATTCCAAAACTATCAATGTCGCTAGAACTATCACTAGCTACTACGGTCTCGTCTAATGTCTGCTTCATTCCCTATGATCCCCTATTTTTATCTTATGATACTATGCTGTGGTCATTTTGATACCCTAATGTCATCATGAGGCTTTGGGACGCCATTGTTTGCTGAACATGGGGCATCGCCATGATTGGTTTGGTATTAATAAAATTTCATGCGATGCCATGAAATTTCATGTGGTATGTTGAGCAAAAATTTGAAAGAAAGGAGTAGTGTTTAGATGACCTGCTAACAGAGTCTTCGTTTCTTAGCTGACAGAGGAGGGAATGTCCTTGTTCGTCATGAGCTGCGCACAATGGGCAATATAATAAAAAAATATCATTGCTTTTTGCAGCAATATTTATATGGACTTAATAAAAAACTGCGTAAAATTGTTATATTCGAGGTCGCGTGCTGAGCCAGCGACTCGTGGGCCTAAGTTACCGTGAAAAAGAAAACTAACATACAGAGCCCGCCGAGGTGGCTCAGTGGTTAGAGCACTCGGCTACTGATCCGGAGTAACCGGCTTTGAACCCGACCCCGGCGGCTGCGTTTTTATGGAGGCAAAACGCTAAGGCGCCCGTGTGCTGTGTGATGTCAGTGCACGTTAAGGTTCCCCAGGTGGACTAAATTATTCCGGAGCCCTCCACTACGGCACCTCTTTCTTCCTTTGTTCTTTCACTCCCTCCTTTATCTCTTCCCTTACGGCGCGGTTCAGGTGTCCAACGATATAAGAGACAGATACTGGACCATTTCCTTTCCCCAAAAACCAGTTATTATTAACATACAGAGCCGATATGCATTGTGCAGATCAGTAAGAGAGACAAATATTTTAAAACCTATAACAGCAAAGAGAAAATATTAAATCTGGCTTACGAAATGGTTCAGAAAAAAAAACAAAAAAATTACAAACATCAATGCCACAATGCACATGCCCAGTAACTATAAAAAGGCTACAATAAAGAAATTTGAGTTAATTAGAGCGAGTCACAAGTTATCCCACAAAAATAATAAGCGCTTGCCTTTTAACGCCTTCTAACGCGAACAACCTTCTCTTTTCAATGCTGTATGGAGAACGTTTTCTATTCTGAGACGACATTAAGACGAACAGCGAGTTTCCAGATGTCTGCTCTGCGAATACAAATAAAGCGCGCGAAAAACCGTTAAATATCTTTAACTTGATTA
Source organism: Amblyomma americanum (assembly GCA_030143305.2). NCBI lineage: Eukaryota > Metazoa > Arthropoda > Arachnida > Ixodida > Ixodidae > Amblyomma > Amblyomma americanum. Next base: position 94,962 of record JARKHS020030009.1, read on the forward strand.
CGAACCTGTCCTGTGATGAGAATCGCAATGTTAGTACAGTAAGTACCGATGTCGCTTCTTCAGCGCTTGTATCATAGCCAACACATCATAAGGCGCTAGAATGCAATACGAGCATTCCCAACAATTTTGGAGACATGCACTTTTAAGCGGGAAACCGTTTTTTACACGTAGTGTTTTCACATAATGTAACATTTCCTTGTAACAATCAATATACCCACAGTACACCTGACGGCAGTCTTGTATTTTTTTCTCACTACCGTTTTTTCTATCGTCAAAAGCGTTGCCCACTGGTTCTCTATGGCAGTCTTAAATGCTCGATGCGATCGATAGAAACACTTTAAAAGAAAGGTTTTGCTAGATATCAAGGCAATGAACCATTGCATTCAATATTTAAATTAGACTATCTTTCAATTTCCCAATTTTCAATTTTTGACCCAAGAATGTAGGTCATGTAGCAGTGCATATTGCATACCTCATATCTCTCGGTTCATAAACAAGGAAAACAAACATATGAAAAATGACGAGAAAACCACAAACGACGAGCGGATCCTCTCTCGCGAGAAATAGGTAGAGCATGCTTTCTGGGAGTAAAAGAAGTCCCGCACCTTTGGAAGGGCCATTTTTTCAGAGGCAACAACAAAGACGAAGAACTATCTGACGAGATCTTTCTAACATGCGCACTTGACCATACACCACTTTCTTTTTGTGTTTTTCTTCAGTTATAACCCCTTGTGATGAATTCACGGTTGTTCAAACCCCGAACTGATTATAGGAGTTAAAAAAATACGCAGTATATCCTGTGTTTTTTCTGGAAAATTCTTCTCATTAAAACTTGTTTCCGTAGCGTACGGCTACGACGAAATTGTTTTTGTGCCGAAAAGTCATGTATTTGGTATCTCTAACGTTAAAATTGTTTTACAATTGCTTTTGCTTGCTCAGCAATGCATATTCCTGCAATGGCTCGGCAATCAGAATTCTAATACTGTTTTGAACGCTGCTTGAATTTGTATTTTATTTGATATTTAATCCAGCGTTAGTTCGAAAACCCCGCAGTTTAACGATCCACAGAACATCATGAGTTTAAGCCTAATCCTAAAGAGCGGCCGTTATTCTGAGTTAGGATGCAGCTAAACTAGCGCTAGAAATTTTACCGCTGGAAGTAATCACTAGAGGGGAGGACTGGGAGAAATCGGTGCCAGTAAACGAGGCGCTTGGTAATTACCATGCTACGCAAACGGTAGCATTCGTGATGCTCCTGATCTGAGTAAATTACGAAGCTCAATTATCACCGGATATCTCACGTGGACACCCTTGTGAAGTCTTCAAAACCAGCGCTTATGCGTGCGCTTTGTATCTTGTGCTTGTAGCCTCAATGAGACAAAGAAATTTGACCAATAATGATTTGGAAGGGGCATTTATTAAGTGATTTTTAAGCCTGTCATATGGTTCACATTGATTCTCTGCTCCTTTTCCCTGATACATAGGACTTCCTCATGAGCCATTAAAGGCGTTCTGCAACTTCATCAGTTTTTAAGAGGCCACAATGATGCAGCATGAGGTTACAATGTACTATAACTTAACTGTTTGAAGCCAAAACTTCACTACGCCACGTTTTCTAGAGGGCAGCGTCAGTGCAGTCACGTGAAAGGTGTCACGTGGTGTCACGTGGCAGGTCATGTGGCCTATTGCTGTCATCACAATCAGGCCACCGTGGCTACACGTGCATTTCATCGATGCGCCGCACGCATTGTCTGTAGATTATGCGTTCGGCGGTGTGTGTGGACTTTGTAACGTAGCCACGCAAAAAAAAAAAAACTTTCGCTTCCCACCATGGTTAACCAAAGTTTAAACTACAGCTAAATTTTGTGCTCGTTGACTGACACGTTATTCTTGATAATTTAGAATAAAACCACAGAAGAATTTTTTCATTAAAAAGAGAAAAGAAAGCGAGCGAAAAAAACCTGAATTTAAAATTTTGAAATTGAATGAACGCCACAAATGAACGGACAGGACGAATGGAAGAATGGACAATGTAGTAGTTTTCATCGCAGCGATTGTAAGAGCAGTAGTTGCCGACATGGCGCATGCCGTGGCCGCTACGGAAGCACCTTGCAAAGGCCAGAAGGTACAACTTCAAGCCAGTTGCATAGTGCATTCACTCATCCGCTGACAGAGTCGCCAGGCAAGTGGTGACGACTTCGAGACAGAGCTTGACAGGGAGGTTCGGACAGACGAAGGTGAGAGTGCGTCCAGAGTGCCAGTACACGATGCCCGCTTAGGTCACTTTGCTGGCGTTTTCGGTTGCAGAACTGCGCACAGGCAGTCATAAGCCTTGTCGTAAAGGGTCTTTGACCCAATCTTGAGTAAATAAAAAAAATTGTGGCTACAATCCACGCTGTGAAGGTGGTTGGAAAGCGAAGCTGTAAAACTACACCTAATTACCCACTGCGTAGGTCCCTTGAAAATTCGCACATGTGGCCCTATAGAGATCGAAACCAGAGACAAGTGAAATGCACTTATATTACCCTTTATTACATCACAAACGACTTTCACGACGGCTTTATGATCAGTATGATATACAGCGAGATTTTCAGTTCTAACTTCAGAGATAGTCTTTGCTAAGGTTAAATCGATGCATGAACCATGAACGGTGGTTGGCTGAGTTGCCTTTGACAAACGGTGTTCCCTTTGTCCACACGCGCCTAATCTTCGCTGTGAATGTGGTCGTACCGCGAAGCAGTAAAGCAACGCCCAATTACCCACTATGACGTGAATTCTATATTCACACACGAGACTCTACAAAGCATTACAAAGAATTTGAATAACCAAAGACATGTTTTTCTATTAAGTATATTTTTCTGTTGCATTTTTATTAGAATTTTTTGTGTACGCTTCATTCCTTATTGTTTTTTTCTAATGCTGCGCCAACCGCTCTTGACAACCATTGATTTTACTTTTGCCCGCTACTTGTGTAATTTGCATGTTGCCTGCTGCTATGCATTGTAGGGGCCGAGCGGCATGTCTAGCCACAATTTCTGGCTTTTTTCCCTCTGCACTCACCTTGTGTAGGTGGAAAAATAAATTGAAGGTGAATTTAATTGAAATCAGAGACAAATGAAATGTACTTAGTTACCCATTATTACTTCAGAACGACTTTAACGACGATTTTTTTTATGATCAGTATGATATACACTGCTATAAACCATGAACGATGGTTGAGTTGCATTTGTAAAACGGTGTGCCCATTGTTTACACGCGCCTTATCATTCGTCGTGTTGTTTTGATGCTTGTTTTTTATTTTTGTAGCGACAGCTACAATACGGTAGCATTTTGGAGCCTTCAGAGTGGGGGCGCCGTGGCAGTGGTGCGGAGCAGCTGCCGGCGGCGCGGTGCCGTCGCTGGTCACGTGGTTCGTCACGTGGTGCGAAGCAGCTGCTTCTGTTGGCGGCGCAGCGCGCCGGCGAAACCAAGCTGCAACAGCTGTGCGCATGCGCCGTGTCAAGTGGGACGAAGATGAAGAAGGAACGCCCAGCGAAACGGAGCGGCGAAAGACTGCCTTTGCAATTAAACTTAGCAAGCTCCACTCGGCCAACTGTAGCTATCGCGTCACCCTAGGTTTAACCAGAGCTAAACCAACACCAATTTTTTTTCTGAATGAAAACGAGTACTCAGCTGTATGCGGTATGCCTGTTTTGAAAGGTTTACCATTTATATAGGTATTTCTTATGTTTTGCCTTTTTATTTTTCACTTTTTAAAAATTTAAAATTTTCTCTCATTATATTATGTATATAATTTTATGTATTTTAACTGTTTATTTACAATGCTTTTTTATTTCAGTCTACATTGTTGGATACTTTTCCACTCGGAGTAACATTCAATATTTAGCATGGCGTATTTTGCTGACGACGCCAGAGGCACGAAAATCTTATTTGACAATACAGGTATACAGCTTCGATGTACAGCTTCGATGTGTATATACCTTGCGCCATGGCGCTAAAAAAATCCATTCTCCTCAGAGTTGCACCAAGCCACTGGTGTTCCGCCGCTGCGCCGCACCGCGCCTTTCTCAAAACTGAATTTTCCACTTTTCCATTTCCCCTCTCTTTAGTTTCTTCTTTCACTCTCTCCTTTACCCCTTCTATTACGTTAAAGGTGTTCGCCGAATTATGTGAGCCACTGTGGAATTCCATTCCTCAAATACCAAACAACACAAGTGAGCTGGCGGCGTTTATTGGGTTCAGTGGCGATGACAACGCTGCAGAGGCCGTTCATTTTCAAAGAAAGGAAAGACGCGCAACTGGCTGCCTAGGTCTGTGGACAACTAAATATTCGTTTGAGGTACGTGGTGGTGGTGAGAGGGAGAAACACGCGGCACTGCAGCAATAGGCCGCAGCGTTCATTGGGACCAACCTCTCGCTATCAGCCATTAATTTTAAGTGCCGCCTGCAAGGGCGGCAGGGTGGCCGCGCTGCCTACCCAAAGTGCGGAGCGCACTAAAGGTTACAGAAGCCGAGCCGCGTCTACTTGCCCGATACATTATAGATATCGCTCCATGACGATGTTCAGCTGTAGTTAAAGCACACCTTTCCTTCGCAACAGCGTATAAAGCTCGCTCGGTAAAAAAATCTGTCGGTGTTGTAGTAGTAGTGCGCACTGCGCGTCGGAAATATTCTGGGAAATGTTAAGGCGAAAACCTTTCTAGGCTCGACGAGCTAGCGGGGATTTTCGCAGGGAACACACTATAGCTGTCAGTCAAACCAATACCACCTAGATAACTTTACAAGGCCCCCGCATGACCTCCTCGCCAAGCGTCTACGTCACTGCTAAGAGATGCTGCGCGCAGCGCGCAGCGCAAGCTGAAGTGCCAACTCTGCGGGAAAGATCACATGCTGGAGGACAGCAAATGCAAGCTGATCCATCGTACACCGTACGAAATCAAAAAGAGACACTGGGAAAAGAAGATGAAGGAAGTAGCGGACACGGGGGGAGCAACCAACCGCATCGCAAAAACCCAAGAACACCAGAGCCGCCCAAGGGCCAGACCAGACGGGGAGAAGGAAGGATACAAGCCCAGGACGAGTTCCTTCCCTCGACTAGGAGACAGTAAACTTGAGGACTTAGCCAATCAGATTCAACAAATGCAGATACAGATGCAAAATCACTTTCACCTCATGACGGAGGCGCTCCAGCAATTAAAGGGGGAAACCGCCAACCTAAATGCGAGAGTGACTCTACTTGAGGAGAACATGACAAAGTTGAATAATGGACAGACCGCCCAATAACATCCAAATTTGGCAGTGGAACTGTCGCGGGTATCGGCGCAAGCGACCGGTATTGCAGAGCACGCTGTCGCTCCGCGAATCAGCCCCCCTTGCTAATGCGTTGCAGGAGACCGGTGGCCCGGCCAAATTACAAGGGTATCGCGCCTTCCACAGTGGGAAAGGGGACAAATCGAGAGTTACAACACTGGTGCAGAGAAACGTAGCAACGATCGAACACGAATTAGAAGACAACGTCATAGAAAACGTCTTTGTAGAAATTCTAACAGGTAAAAAGGAGGAATCAAACACTTTCCTACTCAATATTTACAGCCCACCGCGACAACGGAAGGTCCGCTTCGGGGCGATAATGAACAAAGCACTTAAAATAGCGGGGAACCAGCCGCTTATTATAGTAGGGGATTTTAACGCCCATCACCCGGAGTGGGGGTACACTAAGGAAGACGCAAAGGGGAGAAAGTTGTGGGAGGACACGCATAACCTGGGGATAACATTGCTGACTGACCCATTACACCCCACGCGGGCGGGGAACAGCATTACCGCCGATACCTCACCGGACCTGACCCTGATTAAAAAAGTAGAAACGACGCAATGGATAAATACGGAACTAAATCTGGGGAGCGACCACTCAATAGTGGAAACCACGGTTGAAATCAGGAGTAAAGTCAAAGGAAAAAAGTGTTTCCGGACGAAAATCACAGACTGGGACCGATTTAGAGAGATTAGGGGGAACGGAGACATAACAAAGATAGGAAATATAGAGGACTGGTGCGAAGCGGTAAAGAAAAAGCTCCGGAAATAGCGGATGCCCGACTCTTATACATGTGGGAGGCCAAACAGGGCATGGAATGTCGACTTAAAAGGCAAGGTAGAAACAACAAAAACCTCAGAAGAAGGCTGGCGCGTCATAACAAAGAAATAGAAGATTACGCCTTCAAGCTGTGTGAACAAAATTTGACTAACAAATGTAGTGACATGGAAAGGAATATGAATCTCCCCCCAGACGTGGAATATCCTAAGACATTTATTAGACCCTGACACGTCCAAAACACAAGCACGAGTCAAAATGGCTAAAGTTAGACACGCATGCGAAGAACAGGACGACGACATATTCATGAAAAAACTCGTCGAGACATACATAGGTGACACGGAAATTAGAGAGCTACCCGACTACCACGGGATTCCGAATGAGAAGTTAGACGCGCCCATCACGAGAGCTGAAGTGAGGGCGGAGATTGCGAAACTCAAAACCAAGTCGGGTCCAGGGCCAGATGGAGTCACGAATAAGAGGCTCAGGAACTTAGATAGATGACACCTCAATAGAGGCCCTTACCAGCTACATGAAGGATTGCTGGGAAAAAGGGGAGATCCCACCGCTGTGGAAAGAGGCTACCGTGATCCTGATTCCAAAACCCGGGAAGCAACCGCAGCTGGAAAACCTCCGGCCTATATCACTCACGTCATGTGTCGGAAAGTTAATGGAACACATAATTCAGACCAGAATTTCAAATTATATGGAGGAAACAGACAAATGGCCAGACGAGATGTATGGCTTCAGGCCCCATCTGAGCACACAGGACGTCAAGCTGCGGCTGCAGCAAGACATAATTCATTCCAGAACCAAAGACGCGAAAGTCATTATGGGACTAGACCTAAAAAAGGCCTTCGACAACGTCAAGCACGAAGCCATTCTGGAGGGGCTCCAGCAGGCAGGAATAGGGCTAAAAACCTATCGTTATATCAGAAATTTTTTAACGGACCGCACGGCGATTATAACTTTCCAGGAAATACAATCCGGCGTGATCAGGCTGGGTAACAGGGGGACATCTCAGGGATCGGTACTGTCACCCACTCTTTTCAACATGGCCATGAGAGGGCTCCCGAAGGAATTGCGAAAAATTGGGAACTACAACTAAAACTACTGCCTGTACGCGGACGACATCAACCTCTGGATCAACAGAGGGAGCGACGCAGAGATCAATCAAACGTTGCAGGCGGCAGCAGACGTCATCTCAAAGTACGCGGAGGACAGAGGACTTAAATGTTCGCCTGAAAAATCAGAAATCTTCGTGTATAATGACAAGGTACTCAGGAAGAAACCTCCCTCTGACCCACAGGTGTACGTGGAAGGAAGGAAAATACCAAAGGTAGAGACAATACGAATATTGGGCCTCAACTTACAACCACACGGGAGGAACACGATCACAATTAACAAATTAGAAAACCACGCGACCCAGACATTAAACCTCATCAGGAGGGTCTCACGTAAGGGAGGCGGCCTCAAGGAAAAAAACCTCCCAAGATTGGCACAGGCCTTCATCATTAGTAGAGTGGGATACGCCACGCCATATCTGAACCTAAAGGCAGATGAGAGGAGCAAGATAGACGCGCTCATCAGGAAATGCGTAAAAAAGGCCCTAGGGCTCCCAATCTGTAAATCGACGGAGAAGCTACTGGCCCTAGGACTGCATAATACGATTGCAGAAATCGCGGAAGCGGTTAAAACCTCGCAACTTGAAAGACCCAGCACGACGCGAGTGGGAAGAGCTACGCTAAGTAATCTTGGAATGGCCACAGACAGGGGGCAAAAGGAAAGGGTCGACATTGACAGGGAAATCAGGGCGCCCCTAAGAATCCCTCCCCTACCCAAGAATATGCACCCTGAGTTTAATAAGGAAAGGAGACAGAAAAGGGCGGAAGCGATAGAAAGAATATATCGGGGTAAACCCCGAAATGAAGTCGCCTACGTAGATGCGGCAGGGGACAGACACAGTCGATACATGTCCATAGTGGCGGTAGATGGGGAGGGCACCCTCATCACGGCGGCCACCATACTAGGGAAAGAAACCGAGATAGCGGAGGAAGCCGCGATAGCGATCGCTTGCGCTGGCACCAAAGCTAGATGTATTATTAGCGACAGTAAGACTGCAATCCAAAATTTCAGCAGAGGGAGGATAAACCCCCTCACCACCAAAATTTTAACACAAGGAGTGATTGATAGGACGATCAACATCATCTGGACCCCGGCGCACGAATCTGACAGCGGTAACGAGGCGGTCCACAGTGCAGCTCTAGATCTCTACCTCCGTGCTGTACAGGATGGGTCGGCTCAGGCCGAACATGATAGAGAAGGGCGATTAATCTCGTATCAAGAGATTACAGAACACTACAAGTAATGCCGGAGGTGTTTTCCCCCATCAAACGCGGCGTTAAATAGGAGTCAGACGACGGCGTGGGGACGCCTGCAGACTGGAGGATACCCAAACCCAGTACTAAACAAACATATCCGATCGGACTGCGAGGACGATAAATGTAAAAAAGTGTGGGGCGAGAGGAACCCTCGACCATATGATTTGGGAGTGCGCTTACTCCCCAGGCAGGGCGCAAAACATTAGCAGTAGGAAAGCCTGGGAAACCTTGTTTCGAAGCTCGGACCCTGAGCTCCAAATCACCGCCGTCCAACTGGCAGAAGAGGCCGCCGGCGAAACCAACCCGGCCAGCATCGAATGCGACCATCCCGTGCGGCTGGGCCGCTCCTAAGTCCTCTCCCCTGTAAAGGGGGGTGAGACAGAGCGGCCCAGGCGGTGTGTTCTTTCTCTGTTGGACAATAAAAGTTTTCAACAACAACAACAGCGCGCAGCAGGTTGACGTGGCGCCATCTGGGAGAAAGCTGACTAAGCGGAAAAATTCTGTTCCCTCGATCGGATTTGGAATTATCCTGGCTTGGCTCGAACTTGGCTATTTTCTTGTCGCTTCAATTAAAACTCAAGAAAGCTCTTTTCTTATTTTTGCCACGCTTATATTAACGATTTTATAGTTTGAAATATTGCAAAAATCAATGTCGTGTTAAGCCTTGCATCCTTGCTGTCAACTGCGGCATTAACAATGTTTAATATCAAACTCAACTTGCGCTTGAAAGCTAAGCCAGTCCGCATCCTAAGTTGGTTGGGAACACTGAGACAACCAGTACGCACATGGTCATGGTGCTAGCTGACGTGAATGTGTCGCGTTTTCACGAAAGAGCTCAAGAACTGTGCAAGCTTTTTCATCTGCAGAGGCTTCGTTTGCGTGTTGGAACCTGCGTAGCCTCAGTTCTGAAATGCCTGGCTGCTGCTGCGCCCCAGGCTGCAGATCAAATTATGATGGTGGTCCGAGTGTCCGCGTCTACAAGTTTCCTGCCGACGAGACGCAAAGGGCTGCATGGACAAAGGCTATTTCTCGCGAAGATTTTGTGCCAACCAAGCACACTGTGGTAAGCGTCGCTTTTGGTGCTGTTTTTCAGGATGCTTGCCTTAAACTTTTTGCTTCAGTAAAACTTGTTTTTAGCCTAGTTAGTGCATTTTGAACCAAGGAAAAGGAGCAGCGCAAAAGCATGCAACCACGCAAGAAAGGACAAGACACGAGCGCTGTTTTTGCGTTTTGTGCCGTGTCTTGTCCTTTCTTCTCTTGTGGTTGCATGCTTTTGCGCTGCTCCTTTTCCTTGATTTTGTGCTTTACACGACATTTTTCTTATGGCTTGCTTCGGAGAGGGGACTTTTTCTTCACTTTCTTATTACTTCGCTTGCGGAGTTTTATTTCCCAGTTATTTCGCTTGCCGAATTTTGTAAGCCTGTCGCCCAAACCTAATGGACTTGTGGTTTTACTTTGTTTTTAGGTGGGTGAAAAACACTTTCAAACGAGTGACTTCGTCAGGTTTACAACGTACACGGACGAGAACACTGGAAACGTTATCGAAGTTCCGCTGCAGCGTGTCCGCCTGAAGCCAGCTGCTGTCCCGAGTGTGTTTCCCGGCTGCCCGAAATATCTCTCTCAGCCACCATCTTCGCGAAAAGCTCCTGCAGAAAAGAAGGCCCGACTCGAGACAGCGTCACTGCGAAAAGCGCTAGAGCTTTCTGTTGCTGCTCAAGAGGAAGAAGATCGCAGGAACAAAATTTGCAGTTTCGGGGAGCTGTGTTCTGCCCTTCCGAAGCTTAAGACTTCTGACTTCTGGACTGTGGTCACTACGCAGGCAAAGGTTTTGTTCCTGGAGCTCTCCCTCGACCAAGCTCCCGCAGTGCGTTCATCAGTGGTGGTTTTAGACGACCTGTCTGTTCAGGTGTTTCTCGGAGGGTCCCGTCTCCACAATCTTGGAGACGAATGTGTGCCGTCACAAATGAAGGATTTAAGGGAGCTTGATAAAGTGCTGCATTCTGTTGAAAAGCTGCAGAGTTGTGCTAGTGGCAGCGAAAAGGAACACCAGCTTCTCGCAACTGTGCTAATGCTCCTGGATGAGGTGAACAAGGATTATGAGCTCCAAGAACATCAGGGATGGAACTTACAGGTACTGAAATTTGTGCGAAGCCAAGTCGAGCTTGTTTTGAAAAATGTGCCTCGATATCCACCAGATGTACTCGTGTTTTCAGGGCTGCTGTATACCATTTCTCCACATGCATACAAGTTCATCAGAAGCTCGCTTAAAATTAAGCTGCCGCACCCAGACACTATTCGACGACTGTGTTCGTCATATCGCATGAATCCAGCACTTGAACAGCAAGATCCTTGTTTCTTGAACTATGCTAAAACTGTATTGCAAGCAATGGCCGAGCATGAGCGCACTGTGACATTAATGATGGATGAGATACATCTTCAAACCTTTTTTGAGTACAAAGCAGGCTTCGTTACAGGTGCCGCATCCAATAGTTCCGATCCGGCTAAAACAGCATATGTGTTCATGCTACAAAGCCTTTTGTCAAGCAACAAGGATGTTGTTCACATTTTGCCAGTCGCACAGATAGATGCAAAAGCACTGCATCTATTTTTGCACAAGCTCATTACTGACCTTGAGTCACTTGGATTTAAGGTACTAGCTGTTGTTTCAGACAACAATGCTATCAATCGGAAAGCCATGACATTTTTTGCTAGCCCCCCCAAAGCCAGTATAGTTTACACACACCCAGCTGATTCCTCTCGTCCACTGTTTTTCATTTTGGACCCTGTGCACCCTTTGAAGTCAATTAGGAACAATTGGCTAAACCAGAGAAACAGTGGAAAGTGTATATATTACCCTGATCCAAGCAGCAATGACCCAAAGCCACCTATTGTTACGGCATCATTTAAATCTTTGTGTGATCTGCATGAGGCTGAGCAAAATAACCTTTTAAAGCTGGCACCAACACTCTCACTGAAAGCACTGAACCCATCAACTATGAAGCGCCAGAACGTTAAGCTTGCTCTCAGGATTTTTAATGAATCGACAGCAGCTGCACTGCCATGTTCCGCTGTACAACATGCTAAAGGAACAGCAGATTTCATAAACACCATTTTGACATGGTGGCGAATAGTGAATGTAAAGACGCCAAGAAAAGATGAACGCCTGCGTGATGAAATGCAGTCTCCGATTGCGTCAACAACATGTCCACAGCTTGATTTTTTGAGGAAAATACCAGAGTGGCTAGACTACTGGGCTAGCCTCAGACACGATGCTGGCCACCTGACGAAAGAAACTCACATGGCTTTTGGCCACACGAGCTACGCTCTGCATGAGATTGCTTTATACTGCCTGGAAGAGCTGGGATTTCGGTATGTGCTCCTTGGAAAATTTCAAACAGATTGCCTTGAGGATAGATTCGGGAAGTATCGCCAGCTATCCGGAGCCCAATACCATGTCTCGATCAGGCAGATTTATGAATCTGAGAACAAGCTAAGGCTTCAAAAAGTACTGGACATGCCTGATCTTGACATTATTGCAGAACCGATCTCCGTCATAAGTGTTGAATCACTTTGTGCACAGTTCAGTATAGCAGTGACCAATGCTGATGTAGCAAAAAAATCGTCGATGATTCCCGCTGTTACGTATGTTGCGGGATACTGTGCCCATGCAACACTGAAAAAGCTCATGTGTATGTCGTGCAAGGAAAATCTCGTCCTGAATAACACCAGTTATGACCATGATGACACACTGCTCATTTCAGGCATGACAAGAGGAGGATTAAAGTTTCCACGAGATGTCGTAGTGAACGGTGTACTTTATACAGAAGTAGTCCTTGACAAATTGAGGAGTGAGCAGTATGCATCCAAATTTCTGGCTCTTCCAAATCAGAAGGAGGCCCTTGTTTCTCTTGTGTTAACCATTCTCCACGATTCTGGAGACCTTGATACGTGTGATTCTGGTCATTCGCCAGAAAAAGTCATGCACCATATTTTGAGTGCTGCTGCCAACACGCTGTTATATAATCTGTGCAAAACGAAAAACAACACAACAGTGTCGAAGGGGCAGCGAAAAATGCAAACTCTAAAGAGTTGAGGATTGATGACTGTATCGTTTAATGGCAAGTGTTTCTGGGATAGCGGACCTTTCTTGCACACCTGATTACATTATGAAGATAGCTTTGTATTAAGGCATTTTATAATTTGTACATGTTGTTTTCATACTTAGCAACTGCAGCTATAGAACATTTGATAGAACTGTAGTGAGTGGTAACTTGTGTACCAAATTTTTTTCCCTTCTGTATGATGGACATGTAAATGCAAATGGGTATGTTTGTTCCTGTTTCATCCAGTATGGCACTGAACAAATTGTACTGGAATCTTGTGTGCGCATCTCACCAAATCACACAACTTCGTGACAGCTATATTCTTTGTGTATGTGTGTGTGAGTGTGAAGTGCCTAAATAAACTCTTTATTCACTGTATTCGTTGCAACTTTTTTTAGAAATCTTGCTGGTTTGTTCTGAAACATCCGTGCAACGTGAAGTAGTATAGAATAACATATGAAGGAAGCTGACAGTCAATGCAACCAAGGAAAGCATAGGGGAATGTTGGATTTTTACTGAAGTGGTTATGAGTGGGAAGTGAATAGTGTAATCATTTTATGGATGCAAGACAACTGACTAGGAAGAATTAAAAAAAGTCAAAGGAGCTACAACTGGGGCTAGTTGGAAATGCATTCTTGAAGGGGATGATAAGCGCTGTCAATATACGAGAAGGGACGAACAAACAGGACAAAGCGCTTTCTAGCAACTGTTTATTCTATGAAGAAACATGAATATATATACACATATTAACGTCAAATCTAGCGCAGAAGAGGGAAGACCACACCGCACTGACAAGAGCGATATGAAGAAAGAAATAAAATAGAATAGAAACGAACAACACGTGCCTTTACAACAGCCGAAGATTACTTATCTTGAGGTAGTTTAATTCAGTTCTCCCTAACAGCACCGACGCGGAGCTGACGCATTGCTTATCTGGGAGCAACATGCATATCGAAGGCGTCGATTATTTCGCGTTCCTGCCTGTTCCTGAAGAATACATATTCTAATCAGAAACCGTTAAATACTAATATTACGCTGGCACAAAACACGCAGTATTTTGAGAAATGGGTGCCCGACGGGCAACCGGAAAAACCGCGTGGGGTGAAGCTGACTTCCAGGCCCATCTGCTGTGTGTGACGTCACGGACGCGTGCGGAGGCCTTGAGCTAGTCTAGGTGGTATTGGTCAAACCTGGTAGTGGTGTCTACTGAGATTTCGATATCTAAGAGCTACTGCGTCCTTTCCTCAAAAACCTTTCCTTTCCACTTTACACCTGCTTTCGCATTCCTACACGTAAGCAATAGTAGTGTCCTTACAGATAAATAGTAATTCGTTTATTAGTGACTAGGGAAACAATTAATCAGCAATTAGTAATAAGTTATTATTTCAAGGTACTTAATAAATAGTTACTTAGCACATTATCAGCTGCGAATTAGTGATTTCAAACAATTAACGATGACTCATAACTATTTATTTATTAAATTAGGAATTCCTTAATTAGTAATGCTAGTTTGGTGTAGTTTGTCCTAACTGCAACTCAGTTATAGAATAATGCACTGCGCATGCGCTATGCGCAGTATTTAATCAACATCACGACACATCAGCGACACAAGCAGCAGCCCCACGCTAAAGGCTTTCGCCTCACCTCACTTTTGGTCAAAGAAGCGCAAGCCGCCGCGGTCGGGTTCGAACTCGGGAACTCCGGATCAGTAGTCGAGGGCTCAGTGGTTAGGGCGCTCGACTACTGATCCGGAGTTCCCGGGTTCGAACCCGACCACGGCGGCTGCGTTTTTATGGAGGAAAAACGCTAAGGCGCCCGTGTGCTGCGCGATGTCAGTGCACGTTAAAGATCCCCAGGTCGTCGAAATTATTCCGGAGCCCTCCACTACGGAACCTATTCCTTCCTTCTTTCACTCCCTCCTATATCCCTTCCCTTACGGCGCGGTTCAGGTGTCCAAAGATATATGAGACAGATACTGCGCCATTTCCTTTCCCCAAACAACCAATTATATTATGAAATTTTCCCAGCCATTGCTTTTGGCGTTCGAGACCGGTACGCTTCCATTGCGCCACGACTGCTCGACGTTTAAACGTAAATAAAGGCGTCGTCTATTGAATACACGAGTTTTTAAAAACGTACCTTCGAGAACTGTACTCGGGTACATAAATAATTACGAGCATGCAAATTAACAGATGTTGGAATTAAGCGAAGTACCGTGCGTTTCATTGTAAATTTCCTCCGTGTTTGGCGTGCAGTCATACCGCCATCGTGTGGCACCCACTAAAACCCCCTCTTCGCCATGCATGGCGCTGGCACGGCAGATGGCGTGCGCGTAGGCGACCTTTCCGCAGCGTAATTGTTGTTAGTGGCTATTTAATAAAAATTAATGTGGATAAGCTCAGCTAATCCAGGATATTCAAAACGACAGATGGCGTTCACTGTGTTCATTGGGGTCGGCATTGAGTATGTTCTAGACGGCGATGGCTTTGGTAAACGAAGGGCGCATAACTGGCTCCCTGGATATGCGGACGCCTCATTCGTGCTTTGATACATGTGGCGGTGGTGAGAGAGAGATGTGGCCTGAATGCTTTAGCATTGACGGCGTTGTGGCAGACATGCGGCACTGCAGCAATAGCTAGGGCGCAGCGTTCATTTGGTGATCAATCTATCGCGATCAAGCATTCACTGCATGTCACCTCCCAGGGAGGCAGGGAGGGCGCGCTACCTATCCATGTGTGCGGAACGCAATCAAAGCAGGTTTTTGAACTTGGACACCAAAGCCACATACATGAAAGCGAGAATGAGGTCTCCACTGACCCAGGGGTCCGGTTGCGCGCTTTCGTTTCGTGAAAATAAACGGCCTTTGCAAAGTTGCCAACGGCAATGAACTCTATGAACGCCATCGGCTCACTTGTTTTGTTTGGTTTTTGAGGAAAGGAAATGGCACAGCAACCGTCTCACATATCTCGGTGGACACCCGAACCGTGCTGTAAAGGAACGAATAAAGGAGGAAGGCAAAAGAAGGAAGACAAATTGAAAGATGGATTTTGAGGAAAGGAGAGAGAAATATCCGCGGCGATGCGCGCGTTGTGACGTCATGTCCTCCTCGGAGCACCGACACAGCGAAATCCCAAGATCGCGGTCAGTAAAGCTTTCTCGCTGGTAAAGTAGCAATGGAGAAAAAAATGTTCCCAGCCGTGGCATCTGCCATCAAAACCTTGCAGCACGTGAGCTGCGACTAGCGGCAATAAATGGACAAGGAGAGGGAC
Source organism: Amblyomma americanum (assembly GCA_030143305.2). Taxonomy (NCBI): domain Eukaryota; kingdom Metazoa; phylum Arthropoda; class Arachnida; order Ixodida; family Ixodidae; genus Amblyomma; species Amblyomma americanum. The sequence goes on from JARKHS020030009.1 coordinate 110,803, forward strand.
AGAAAGTCAGAGCGATAGTAATAAAGGATAGGGGTAGGGGATCAAGTGTCCTTCGTTTCTGAAGAGGTGTGATGGAACCGCAGCCATATATGAGTGCTAGTCTGGAGCAGCGTCCGTGTTGATTATAGAGGCTTCCTAGAGACTCCGAGTGGTTTCTACAACGGGCAAGGCAATGGCGTTACCGTGGCAGCGCAGGAACACGCTGTCGCGCTGCACTCTTAAACGCGGTGTAAGCATCCTCCAGATTTGTGTGTCCACTTTGCATTTCCAGAATTTTGAGCTTCAATTCTTTTATATTCTATCTTTTTATACCTCAACATTTTTGTATGATTTAACAACTTTGCGCAAAATACGAAATGCGACGTTCTGTTCCACTTTGGCCCAAATTTTTGCGAAGCGACTTCGAGAGAAAGGGCCGATTTTTTATTCAAGCTAGTCTTCGATATGACGCCCCTCTGTGGCCACTACAAATTCTTTAATCTGAAATAGCGACTTCATTTGCCGTCTTTAACCGTCGCGCTGGTAAATTGAACAATCAAGAACTGGGCAAGATTATGAAAATGTACAAGCAATGAACAGTGATTCAATTTAAATTTATTTTTGAACAAGAAAAATTGCTGATAGTGTAGTTCCGGATAAACCTAGTGTGTACGCGATAGCTTACCCGAAGGAGACGCGGCTTCTCTCGTGGCTTGTCAGTGTCGTTTCTTCGCTTGACGCCGTCGTTGGCGAGCCCTTCCTCTCTTCGTTCCGCCCTCTCGGCCACGCGCTTGGCATTCCTTGCTTCTTGGGCTCGTTGAGCTGAGTCGTATGCTACAGGTGGAATTAGCCTTGCTCATTCTGCCGGCGATTACTCCAACGTAGCTTCACTTATATGTTAATAACGACCTAAAACCCGTCGGATCTGCGCAGCTATGCGCACAGTGTCTTATAATAGTACATATTCCACTCACGCAGTCAGCATCTACGCATACATTCACTCACAGGAGCACAAAGCCCACTCGAGAAGTCACTATCCATGCACATATTCAGTCACAGTAGAACATTGTCCATTGCAGTGCCACCATCCGTGCACACATTCCCTCAGAGGATAACATGGTCCACTCCAGAAGACACCACCTACGCACACATTCATTCGCTGGTCGTAGTAGACCGTAGTCGATTCTTGCTGCCACCATTTAGAGACAAGATCAGTATCCTGAAGAAATGTTAAAAGAAGGCGAGCTTTTGGGCTCGTGGTTGACGCCTTATACCTCGCCACAACTTCGGGATGCGTCGACGTGGCTTCCCGCAGTCGCCCGTTGATGTCGGTCGCAGTAATATACATACACGCAGACTTTCCGCTTCCTATTATTTGTAAAGTATTGGCCCGTAAGACCAGTTCCTACTCTCTGTTGTGAATACTCATCAATAAATGTTTTCCACCACCGCCACGATCTTCACCTATGGTTCACCTGAAGAATGAGCGCTTTCGCACCCTCTGTTTAGGAAGTGGCCGAGACACGACGCGCATTACTGCCCAACTCCGCATGCGTAGCGCGCCTATAGCTACTGAGCATGCGCGACGCACACAGCAAGGCAGCGGAATCGGCGGCGGGCAACGACGACTGCGGGGGTACTGTCCCTTTACCTCTTTCATTTCATTTCTCCATTCTGTGTGCTATCCTTTATTTCCGCTGCCCCAGCTCAGGTGCTTCAGTACTGATGGCAGATGCCGGGGCTAGCAAAAATCGTTTCCTTTCTTTTTTACTATTTAAAAAAAAAGCCACTTAATAAAAACGGCGACAGCGACACTCTGTCGTCACGCGCGGCGCACCTGTTGCTCGGCGCATGCGTATTATCGGCTCCGGCTGAGCCCGGTGACCGCTTCAAACATTAGGCAAATGTTTAACCCGCGTAAACCTCAGTAACCAAAACGAAAGGATTGAAAGTTAAGCTTGCCTATACTTGGTTTTTGCTTGGTGGTAATGTCTGACGTTTAGCAACGGTTTACCAAGCTCAACTTTAAAACTTTAAAGCTTTCGCTATGGTTACATCGTTTCTATAGGGAAGCCTTTCGACGAGCTACGTCCACCGGATAATCGGATTCGGCCTGTCGTCTTCGCCCCGCCGCGGTGGCTCAGTGGTTAGGGCGCTCGACTACTGATCCGGAGGTTCCCGGGTTCGAACCCGACCGCGGCGGCTGCGTTTTTATGGAGGAAAAACGCTAAGGCGCCCGTGTGCTGTGCGATGTCAGTGCACGTTAAAGATCCCCAGGTGGTCTAAATTATTCCGGAGCCCTCCACTACGGACCTATTCGTTCCTATCTTCTTTCACTCCCTTCTTTATCCCTTCCCTTACGGCGCGGTTCAGGTGTCCAAAGATATATGAGACAGATACTGCGCGATTTCCTTTCCTCAAAAACCAATTATTATTATTATTATTGTCGTCTTCGCAACTTCTGAGACGCAGACAGTTCATGAGGCGTCTCGCCTTGGTCACCCATGACGACTGCTGCCTAATATTGTCGGGGCCTGTTGCACTCCGTTGGTACCGGGTGAGTGGCAGCGGAGGCTGTCTAGACAGGAGCAGACGCTCGATGGCGGTTGAAATAAGCGAATGTGCGTCGCATTGGTACCGCATATTTTGAACAATTTCGACGGACCAACTCTTCGTCGCCACCGAATTTTATTCGGAACGAAAAGATCGCAAGTGCTGTAAGGCATGTAAGGCTTCGCACCGGATCCAACAATATTATCGTTGGCACAGCGCACGAGCAAACGGGTCAGGTAGTGCGGCGCAGTAGCCGTCTCAAATTTGTCTGAAAGGCTAATGATGTAAAAGATTACGTGGCAGCTCCGCAAGACGTCTTCAGCGGCGTAATCCACAGTGTAGTCCCAGATACGTCTCCCGAAGAGATCAAACCACACCTATGAGTCAGAACTCAAGGAGTGACCATACTCCAGAATCAGAATCAGAATATATTTATTTAACATCATGGCGATGTTGGGTGCACCGGCAAAAAGCCAGTGGCAAGGCTTGACGAGGCCGGCGCACCCTACAGAAGCTTGGCAGTGATATACTTGTTCACGTTAATAAAACAAACGAAAGAAACAATACGAGGGCACTTTCAACAAAAAAAATGTACAAACATACAGGACATATAACAGTTTTTGGCATTATTTAGCTATATATTTATAAGGATTTCTTATTTAATAAATGTGGGAGAGTGAAGTTCAACATTTGATACCCGTAATTTGTGCGGGTCTTAGGTACAAACCAATTCAAAACTATTCGAGTAGAGTATTTAGACTCTTTGTATTTCAGTCCAGACAGCTGTAACATAAAGCAATTGTTTTTAACAACACTTGTTTCATACCGTCTTAAGAGCAACGTTTCATACAACTGGGGAAGGGGGGTGATGCCGAGTGCCTGAAATATCGGGCCACTATGCTCTAGTCGCGGAGCATTCACAATGCTACGAACAGCTTTTTTTTGAAGAAGGTGCAAACGATTAATGTTGGTAAAAGACGTAGTGCCCCAGACCAAAAAGCAATAGTTAAGAACAGAAGAAAAAAGTGCGTTATACAGCATTTGCTTAATACGCTTCGGCATAAAGTACCTTAGTCGACATAAAATACCGACAACCTTGGACTGTTTGTTTATTACCATTTCGACATGATCATTCCATAATAAGTTCTCATGAAAAATCACACCTAAACTTTTGATGACTGGAACAATCTGGATGAGTGACGAGCCCAATCTTAAAGAAAGTGGCGATCCGTTAATAGGCTTACTGCGAGGTCTGAAGAGCACAGCTTTTGTTTTCTGGGTATTAATGCTTAACAAATTGCATTTAGACCATTCTAAAAGCGAGTGTAGACAATGTGATGCTTGTTGCTGAAGATCTTGTAAATGTGAGGCTCTAAAAAATAAGGTGGTGTCATCTGCGTAAATAATGAAAGTTGGCAGCTTACTAATGCAGACGACGTCATTAACATAAAGGAGGAATAGGAGTGGTCCCAAGATACTGCCTTGCGGAACGCCTGAAGTGATATGCCTAAAATCTGAGGAGTCATTGTGTATGTTTACCTGTTGTACTCGAGAACCTAAATAAGACTGAATTATTTGAAGAAACTTTCCGCGAAAACCATAGTGCTCGAGCTTAGCTATCATTATTCTGTGATTCATGCGGTCAAATGCTTTGGAAAAATCAATGAAAATGCCAAGAGTGAGAAGTTTCTGTTCAAAGGACTCTAAGATTAGTTCTTTCTGAGTTAGAAGCGCGGTTTCCGTCGAGAAGTGTTTTCTGAAACCATGCTGACTGGGCGTTATTATGTTATGTTTGTCACAGAAACCAGATATTCGTCTAAACAGGATTTTTTCAAAACACTTTGAAAAAACAGGAAGAATGGATATTGGTCGATAATTTGACAGAATGTTTTTGTCTCCGCCTTTATGTATAACCGTGACTCTGGCAATCTGCATTCTTTTGGGGAATACTGCATGTTCAATGCAACAATTAAAGATATATTCTAACACTGGGCTAATTACATCGGCTACATACTTTACTGGGGAAATTCTGAAACCATCAATGTCAAGTGCCTTGCTGTTGCGTAAAGACAAGAGGCAATTTTTAATTTCAATAGCATCTGTTGGCGATAGGAATGCACTGGAAACAATCCGTACGTCAAGACACTTCACATCCGTGAGATCGTCATTCCCATCCGCCTGAGACACAAAATGATTATTGAAATTATCTGCTAGCTTTTTCCCACTCACTAGCTCATTATCAACAAAAAGTTCAAGTACATCAGTGGCAGCAGAACCTCGGTTTAAAATTCTTTTAATGTTTTGCCACACAAGATCGCTCCTTTTTAGTAAGTCTTGGTTGAATAGTTTTTCCATGTACTGTTTTTTTGCCTGACGGAGAGTAGACGTAACTTGGTTGCGATATGTTTTAAATCGTACAAGATCATCGGGTAACTTTGTTTGAATGAAGCGGTTGTAAAGGTGCGTCTTCTTTTTTATCATTTTAAGACATTCTGCAGTTATCCATGGTTTTCTGGCTTTTCGAGGTTTTTTGAAAGCGACAAAAGGAAAGCTTTGCTCATATATAGTCCTGAATATGGCGATGAAGGCATTGTAGGCATCCTCTGGAGCATTTTTGTTTCGCACAACGTTCCAGTCAACATTTGCAAGTGCGCCTCGAAAGAAATTCAGTGTTTCATTATTAATGCGCCGGTATTCTATCGCAGAAGGTACGCATTGTTTCCTAGATGTTTCACACTCAACAATCAGGTATATTGGAAGATGGTCACTGATATGGACATTAATTATTCCTGATTTAAGATGATCAGCTGGAGAATTAGTAAAAAACACATCAATTGACGTTGCAGCCTGTAATCGTGTTGGTTCATTTATGACATTAATAAAACCGTTGCATTGCAGTATAGACTCAACTTCTAGTTTGTTAGCAGAATGTGAAAGAAAATCTATGTTAACGTCACCACCTAATACTAGGTTAAGGTTGTTATCTGAGACCCATTGGAGATATTCATCAAGAAAGCAAGCAAAATTTGAGAAGTTGCTTTTAGGAGGCCGGTATATAACAGAGAAGACATTTTTACCACTTTGTAAGGACAGTACTTCGTAGTCATCATGAATTTGAGTGAAATCAGCGAGAATACTGCATTTAAAACATTTTTCTATTGCTATCAAGACACCTCCGCCTCGTTTGTCATTGCGATTTTGTACATGCGTGTTGTAGTTCGGCAACTGCAGTATTTCACAACTATTTTGATACCACGTTTCAGTGACCATGACAACGTTGAAACGGAAGTTAAGTGTGGAAAAAAACGCCTCAAATTCGTCGCCTTTATTTCGCAAGGATTGTGCGTTGATATGAAAGCAAGAGATAGTTTTTGTTTTCTGCGAGGATGCAGCGTATATATCTGATGGCAGGAAGGAATGACGCGCTGTCTGATTGAAAATGTTATTTAACGTGTTAGCTGTCATGTTCATGCAATCTTAGCTAGGTCCTCTTCTTTATCTATGCGTATTACTGTTCCCCCTTCCATCTTCCTCATGTATATCCTTCCATTGCGCACCCAGACAAAACGGTACTGTTTTTCTTTGGCGGCACACTTTGTCAACCAGTGCAGCTTTTTCACAGAGTATGTGAGATTCTCATTGATGAAAATGTCTTCATCTCTTAGGGCTGTCCTTTTCTCGATCCATTTTTCTCTTGTTGCTCTCTTGAAAAATTTGACCAGTATTGGTGGTTCCTTGCTCGGTTTACCTTTGATTCTATGCACCGCGTCGACTTCATTTTCATCAGGAACGGGAAGTTGGAGTTTGTCAGCAATAGATGCCAAAACTACATTCAGGTCTTCATTAGCACTTTGTTTTATTCCATGGATTTCTATATTGTTTCTACGGGAGTAAGTCTCCAGTTTATCCACCTCCGTTTCCAACTGCTGAAGCCGCGCGTTTGACGTTGCTAGTTGATCTGCTAGGTCGCAAGTCTCTTTTCTTATGTCTTTCAGCTCGGTTTTCTGTATTTCTAGCGACTGCAGGACAGTGTCGTATTGGGAAGAAAGTAGGTCTAGCGATGCTTCCATACCTTGCATTGTCTGATTTTGATGCTCTATACTTTTGTTTGTAGTATCTAGTTTCGTCAGCTGTTCTTCCTGCCTTCTTTCGAGTTCGTCCAGGCGACGCAGTACAGCATCTAACTTTGACATGACACTTGCTAAAGAAGGTTCATCAGGGTCACATGACGATATTTCACTCAAGGAATCAGTGTCCCTGTGACGTGCGGTTCTTGACCTGCCCGCTTTGCAGGTCGAGCATGCCCATTGTCGAAGCATTTCCTTCGACATGCTTTTGAGATTTGTTTTTGTAACGCCCGAGCACTTTCCAACATGATAAGCATTCTTGCATTCGGTACAGATAAGACTTTTGCCATCAGGTGAGATCGCTTTTAAACATGCAAGGCATTCTTTACTTGACATTGCCAAAAAAAAAACTGGCGGGCAGTCCAGCGGAGGGAAAAGGCTAACAAAGCAAGTGTGAAAGGCAAAATATTCTCACCTACACAGAAGAAAATACACAAGTGAGCGATGCCCTCGTAATCCGCCGGACTGCAGCCTTCGAAGAGAAGCGGCGGCTTTTATAGCTTGTCGATCCGTGTTGCTTGCGCTGATTGGCCTCGTCCTGGATGACGTTCCACCATCGTAGTTCGGCAGGCCTCGTGGGTAGAGCAGGGTGCACAGCTGATACCACAGTGATATCGCGGTTCGAACACACTCAGCTGTCAATCGATGGCCATACGTTCGTCAGCCCAGAAATCGGTCCCTACACAGAAGAAAATACACAAGTGAGCGATGCCCTCGTAATCCGCCGGACTGCAGCCTTCGAAGAGAAGCGGCGGCTTTTATAGCTTGTCGATCCGTGTTGCTTGCGCTGATTGGCCTCGTCCTGGATGACGTTCCACCATCGTAGTTCGGCAGGCCTCGTGGGTAGAGCAGGGTGCACAGCTGATACCACAGTGATATCGCGGTTCGAACACACTCAGCTGTCAATCGATGGCCATACGTTCGTCAGCCCAGAAATCGGTCCCTACACAGAAGAAAATACACAAGTGAGCGATGCCCTCGTAATCCGCCGGCGAAGATGCCCGGGAAACTCAAGACGGCAGTGATCACGCCCGACTGCCCGATCTTGCAGAAATTCATCTACTACGCAGGTGAAGAATCATGCTGACAGTACAGCCCAATGAGGCAAGTCTGCTACGTCCGTTTCCAGCAAGGACACCGCTCCGACGTGTGCACCACGCAAAATATACTGTGGGCGGACTGTGGGGAGTGCAAAACCTGTCCAGCAACTATGTGTGTGCGCCCAAGTGTGGAATATATGCGGCGAGACACTTCGCACCAGATCGAAGTGGGTTGCAGGACAGACTGTCGAAAGCAAGGCCAAAAATTTCGAGGCAGCTTAAGTTTCGCCTTTAAGAGCAGGACGCGACAGCGTGTTGCAGCATTTCCAGGGAATCCACGGAACGCCATCGTCCTTCGGTGCGACCCCATTGCCCGGACAATTTAAGGAAAGGAAACACATCTTGATGAACACCCGAACCGCTACATAATGGAAGGAAAATGAACATAAATTTTTTAACGAAAGGAAAACACGCCTGCCTCGCAAATCTCGACGAACACACAAACAAGGCCGTAAGGGAAGGAAATTGAAGTTGAAATTGGTTTTAAGGAAAGGGAACAGTACCTGTCTCACAACTCTCGCTGGACACCCGTACCGCGCCGTAAGGGAAGGAAAATTCCTTTCCTTACGGCGCGGTTTAGCTGTCCACCGGGATGCACAATTTTTCGCTCACGGCCAGATACGCCGACGACTCGGATTTTCAGCGACACGAACTCCTTAACGCTTTCGCGTTAAAACCCACCGGAGGAGGACGCAGCGACCAACGCGGGCGACCGCACAAGCGATAGCTCAGCTCAGAGGACGGGACATCGAGAAGCTGATCGCGGTCTCCTGCCCGCTTCTGCTCCCAGCCGGCACACAGGAGGGGAACAAACAATAGCAGAATAAAAAGAAGCTACCTTGGCCAATCCCCCCACGTGGGTATGTGCCATGTTTATTGAGGTAAATAACAAGAAGAAGAAGGAAGCGGCAGCAAGGTAAGCTGGGCTTCTACCAGTCCTTCGCACTCGGTTGGAAAGGGTAGTAACACAAACCACATAAATACAAACAACAAAGATATCGTGTCACAGACCCGAAAAACGCGAATAGCGATGCGCTCAGACTCGAACTAATCAAAATGAGCTCGAACACAAAGTGGAGGAACTGACAAGAACACTAAAAGAACAACAGCGGGAACTCGACACGTCAAGAGTCCTTACAAAAAGACAACCACAAGCATCAAACGAGGGAAACCTTGAAACACGAATGCAACAGATGATGCAGCAAATGGCGCAGAATATGATGCAACAGAACCAATCGTAAATCCAACAGATGGATGCACATTTCCAAGGGTAGATCTCAGATATCAAAAGCGCAGTCCGAAAGCAAAGACATATCGAAATCACTAGGGAAAGAGCATACAGCCGACCAGCGCTAACGGATTTCGCTTGTGAACAAGACAGCATACAGCCGACCAGCGCTAACGGATTTCGCTTGTGAACAAGACAGCACCAGCACCACGTGAACATGAAGAACACGCGTCAGCAAGAACATGAATATTTAGGTATTTGGAAATGTAACTGCAGAGGCTACCGCACAAGCAGGGCCTCATAAAACAATAGATAAAAACACAACTCACCCCCCTCCCCGATGTAATCGCGCTCCAAGAAAATGGTGCGCGAAGCTAAAGCGGCCGGCCTTGTCACCAAAGTCACAGCCGCCATCAGGCACGATGCCATCACCGACACCGATATAGAGCACGTGCTTGTAGAAGTCATTCCGAAAAAGCGACCGGGAGCCCGCCGAGATAAAGAAAAATCAAATTCTTCGATTTCTTTCTCCAAGCTCATAAGGTGGCCAAAGAAAATACACTAATCTTCGTAGTAGACCAATGCCATGGGCAGAAGTTAGGGATACCAGAAACAAGAGATCAAGGGAAGAACATTAGCGGAGGTAGCGGTTGGTTGTGAAACTTTATTTCCAGCGGATATAGAGGAGCGACACGAAGTCGCCCCCCGCTTAAACGGCGGTCGTTATCCCTTGGGCAGCGGCGGCGTCTTCAGCCAGCTGGAGGAGCTTGATCTGTATCCCCGGGTCGGGGCTGAGCAATAGAGCCTCCCAATGAGCAGAGTCGGTAATGAAGTGACTCGCGGGTAGGGACTGCGGGCAGTTCCAGATCATATGATTTAGATCGGCTTTCGCATCACAATTTTTGCATTTGTTTGAGTAGAGTCCTTCCGAATAGAAGCTACACAATTGGGGATTTGGATAGGTGTTAGTTTGAAGTTTACGCCAGGCTTTGGCCTGTTGCTTGGAGAGCGTTTTATCTGCTGGGGGGAATCTGAATCTTGCAAGCCTGTAGTGCTGCAGGATTTCTCTGTAAGAAAACAACCTGTCCTTGCTAGAGTATAGGGCGGGTGGGCTGCACGACCCAGCTCGACGGGACAGTTCTCGAGCTAGGTTATGAGCCGCCTCATTACCAGCAAGGGAAGCATGAGCAGGCGTCCAGATTAGGCGAATGCGCCGCGTGGGCTGATACTTTATCAGAATCCGTGCTGCTTGTGGGGAGATTCTTCAAAACGTGTAGTTACGTATAGCCAATTTTGAGTCGCTGACAATGGTTTCTGCCGAGTATCCCACAATGGCTAGAGCGATGGCTGTTTCTTCTCCAACATGTGTGTGCTGAGTGCGTATAGTGCCCCCAGTTATGAGTGTACCACGTTCCGTGGTGACCACAGCTACCATCTTGTCAGCCGAAGAATCTGCCGCATCTGCATATACCACAGAGGTATCATTAATAAAGCGTTTGCCTAATGATTTGGCTCTCTCTGTACGACATTCAGCGTGGAAATCTGGGTGCATGTTCCGAGGTAGTGGAGGAATGACCAGAAGCTGGCGTATATGTTTGGGAAGGTCAGTTGTGGGTCCGCCTTGTCGTTCGTATGTTATGCCTAGTGTGGACAGAATGTGTCTGCCAGTTGGTGTGGCCGATAGTCGTTCGTACTGCGAGACGGTTACCGCTTCAATAATCTCGCTTAGGGTGTTATGAAGACCGAGACCTAACACTTTCTCAATCGCTGTGTGCATGGGTAGCCCAACTGCCTGTTTGACGCATTTTCTGATTAAGGCCTCCACTTTTTCTTTTTCAGCTGACTTGAGATGTAGGTAAGGGCATACGTAAGCTATGCGGCTTATCACAAAGGCTTGTACTAAACGGAGAGTATTGCTTTCCTTCAAGCCCGAGTGGCGGTTACTAATGCGGCGAATGAGTCGCATAATTTGCTGCGAGGTTCCCTGCAGCTTCCGAATTACGTCACCATTGAAGCCGTGTTCTTGTACAATTAGGCCCAAGATTTTAATTTTGGGCACTCGAGGAATGGGGACTCCGCGAATACTGAGTTCGATGGCCGGTGGGGTTTGCGCAAGGGATCTGATATTGCGGAATATGAGAAATTCGATTTGGCTGGAGAGCACCGCAGCCCCCTAGGGTCTACATAGTTCCCCACGATATCTATTGCATGCTGTAGTCTCTCCTCGATTTCGGCATCTTTGCCCTCGGCGGTCCACAAGGTGATATCGTCAGCATAGAGGCTGTGGTGGAGTTGCGGATCCTTCGCTAATTGGTGTGGAAGTTTCAACATTGCAACGTTGAAGAGAAATGGTGATAGGACCGATCCCTGCGGGGTGCCCTTGTTGCCGAGGGGGAAGTCATGCGAGTGGAGACCTCCTACTTGAAAATGCGCCTTTCTACCTGAGAGAAAGTCGCGGATATAGTTGAAGGTGCGGGCTCCCACCCCGAGTTCATGCAGGTTCTCCAAGATCGCATCATGTCTGACATTGTCAAAGGCCTTTTCCAGGTCAAGTCCAAGAATTATTCTGGTGTCCCGCGTTTTTGCCTCAATAATCTGATGTTTGAGCTGAAGCATTACATCCTGCGTAGAAAGTTTTGGTCGAAATCCAATCATGGTTGGAGGGTACAGCTCGTTCTCCTCCATAAACCGGTTGAGGCGGGTATGAACTACGTGCTCCATGAGCTTACCTACACAAGACGTGAGCGAAATCGGCCTGAGGTTCTCAAGGCTGAGTGCCTTCCCTGGCTTTGGGATGAGAATGATCTCTGCCGTTTTCCATATTTGTGGGATGGAGCCCTCCGACCAGCATTTCTGCATATACTCAGTTAGTAATTGTAGCGACACTTCATCCAGGTTGCGGAGGATATTGTTCGATACTGCATCTGGGCCAGTGGCGGATTTGCAGTTTAGCCTGGCAATCTCTGCCCTAACCTCATCCACAGCAATGGGGGAGTCGAGCTGCGTGTTTTCCGGACCAGCATAATCTGGGAAGGCTTGGATAGGAGCATTGCCAATATATCTATCTTTAAGTTCAAGGAAAAGGTCCTCTGGTGGGCCTGCATACTCACACACAAGCTTCTGCAGGTTCTGCCTCTTGGTGGTTCTGCTACCTGTAGGGTCAAGTAGATGACGGAGCAAGTGCCAAGTCCTAGAGACTCCCATATTGCGGTCCATTTGGTTGCATATGTCATCCCAGTTTTGTTGCGTAAGTTTAGCTGCATGATCCTCGATCTCCTTGTTTAGCCTAGCTATTCTTCTGTGCAGATTGCGGTTCCACCGCTGTCGTTTGAGTCGGTTCTCGAGTCCTCTCTTTGCCTCCCATAGGTGAAGAAGCCGGTTGTCCGCAGTCTCCAGGTGGTCAGCCTGGTCTAACGTATGGGTGACTGCTTTGGCATCTTGACAAAGATCCTGTGCCCAGATATCTATGTCTAGTATTTCGGGGGTATCAGCTTCTCGGGCGGCTCTTTTAGCGCGGAACGTGTCCCAATCGACAAGGGTGGGGGCTCGAGTGCTACGACGTTTGGGGCCAGTTGAGGTCACTATTTCCAATATGTAGTGATCGCTGCCGAAATTTTGTTAAGTGTTTATCCATGTTGGAGTGCCCGAATTTTTAGCAAAAGTCAGATCGGGAGACGTATCCCTGGAAACACTGTTACCGCAGCGGGTGGGGACTAGTGGATCTGTAAGAAGAGTCAACCCACACTGTTGTGCGGTGAGCCACAGTTTTCTACCTTTAATGTCCTCCTGTGCGTAACCCCAAGCCGAGTGTTGGGCATTAAAGTCTCCTGTGAAAATGACGGGGTGATTGCCTGCGAGCTTCAGGGTCGCCTGAAAAAGCGGGCCGAAGCTTGCTTTCCGTAACTTTGGGCTGCTATAGACATTCAGCACAAACAGACTGTGGTCGGGTTTCCTAGGCGGAATTAATTCGACTAGCACGTGTGTGACATTTGTGACTGGGGTATCGTGCTGTACTACCGTAATATTTCGTTTGACAAGAGTCGTGACTCCAAGCGTTCCACCCCCCGATGAAAAGGATTGATACCCAGCTAGCTTGCTATTAGTTTGTGTCTCTTGTAGTGCGATTATGTCCGGTCCGTCCCTATTGTTGAGGAATTGTTGGAGTACAGCTCGATTGCGGCTAAATCCTCGGCAGTTCCACTGCCAGATGGTGTAATTGGGTTGTGGCGCCATGTTGTTGCTAGTCGGATACCGCTTCAGAAGAAGCGGGTTTGCGAATTTTGTGAGGAAGGAGCCTGCTCTCTGCTTCCTGCTGCCAGCTGCCTAAGTTATTTAATTCCTGCCGGTGTCTGCATAATTCTTCCATGATGGAAGTCATTGTAATCTGCACTTGAATGAGGGTGCTGTTAGTCTGCGCTTGCGCTTCTTGAATTTTGTGAATGGTGTCGGCTAGTGTTTGGCCTTCGGACAGGGAATCGCCTGCTTTTCGCTTAGGCGGGGGAGCCCGCGTTGATTCGGCATGCATGTCCGCTCCGGCGGAGGTTGAGGGGGTAGGGTTATTGGCGCCATCGGTCGTAGGCGGTGACCCAGCCTGCATTTGTTGCTGTTTTAGAGCGGCATTTTCTTTCTTTAGGTCCTCGACCTCAGGAAGTAATTTCCCTACCAGCATTTTCAGGTCTGCTAGCTCAGAGGGGTTGGAGTTAGATTTCTGGGAGGCTTTATCTGCCCAGCCTACCTTTTGCGTGTCGACGGCGTCCTGGTTCAAACCGGGGTTCCGTGGCTGGTGTGAAGGAGTCCTGGATATGGAGGCCGACCGGCCTCTCGGTTCCAGTCGTGGAAAGGAGCTGGATCGATTTGTTCGTCCCCTGCTTTTGGAGCGGCTGCGTCGCTCTACAGACTGCGACGACTCTTGGCTATGCTGGGTCAGATGTTGGCGTTCCTGTTCCCAGCGGCGTTTGCTGACAATGTATGGAGTGCGGTAGATTTCGCGGCATTTGTTGCTGCCCAGTTCATGGCCCTTACCGCACAAGGCACACTCAGGCTCGCAGCTATGTGTCTCAGGAGGATTGGCCACGCCGCATCCGCGGCAGCGAGCGTTTTTCGGGTCCGGGCAAACGTCTCTGCGATGTCCGAGTTGTCCGCATAAAGAACACACTTCGTATTTTTTTTGTAGAGGCAGCAGCGAATCATGCCACCACCGAAGCTGATCCAACGGGGAACTCGCTCACCGTTGAAGAGAATGAGGACCGTCTGCGACTGCGCACCCATGCGCCGGACTCCACATATTGGAGGATTCCTTGGATGCTGAAGGTTCGCAAGGATGTCAGCGTCCGATAGATGTTTCGGAACGCCTTGGATCACTCCTTTACCACTGCCATCTGGCGTGGCGACATACGAGGTGATGGTGACCCTGTTCTCGCCATAGATGAGCTCCTTGATGTTTATGTAGCGTTCCACTCGTACCGCGGAATGGGTGGCCACCAGTATGGTGTGTTGCTTGAAGTTAAGTAGCATGCAGTCTTCAGATGATTCTGCCAAGGTGAGGCCCGCGGCGTCCCGGATGAGTTGAAAGATGCCGAGATGGCCACAGCTCTCGAGTATACGGAGGCCGCCCGATGGCCGGAATATCACCTTGGTTAGGCCCTTGGGTAGGCGAGGTAGGTTCGACGCCACCGATTGTCGAGCAAGTCGTCGGCCAAGCTTTTTCGCAGAGGAGTCGGCAGAGTGCCGCATGCTGCCCTGTCCCTGGGCGCGATCGGTTCCATTGTGTGCCGCGGGGTTATTCCTTTGGCGTTCGTGACCGGAGCGTTTCGATTCACCGACGGTGAACCAACCATATTGGTGCGAAACTTCTTCGGGGCTAATGTCAGTCCCTTCCACGGTGACTTCCATGTCCAATGTTGGAGGAAGATCCCACTCAGATAATGCGGCACAGCCTCGTCAGAGCGGGGTCGCTAGGCCTGGCGTGGGCCTAGCGGGCCGTGCGTACCGGCGAGAGCCAAAACGCAGAAAAGTCCGCAGAAACAGGCAAAAAGAGACTTGCCGATGCGTCCGACGGCGTTATCCGAGCTTCGAAGACGAAATCCAGGCAAGAGCGGTGTTGACCGTCGCTGAATTCAGCGGTGGGCATGGGTGAAGCGAGAAGCGTTCGCGCGAGCGTCCGATCCACGCCACGTCCGAGCCGGTTCTCACAAGGTAGCGGAATACTTTGGCCGCAGTCTTGTCACAGATCCCGCGAACCGCACTGTAATCGGGAATAGTGCGATCATGGACACTTGCCCGGAGCTCGCCTTCGTAATAATAATAATAATAATTGGTTTTTGGTGGAAAGGAAATGGCGCAGTATCTGTCTCATATATCGTTGGACACCTGAACCGCGCCGTAAGGGAAGGGATAAAAGAGGGAGTGAAAGAAGAGAGGAACAAATAGGTCCGTAGTGGAGGGCTCCGGAATAATTTCGACCACCTGGGGATCTTTAACGTGCACTGACATCGCACAGCACACGGGCGCCATAGCGTTTTTCCTCCATAAAAACGCAGCCGCCGCGGTCGGGTTCGAACCCGGGAACTCCGGATCAGTAGTCGAGCGCCCTAACCACTGAGCCACCGCGGCGGCGGCCGCCTTCGTAAGGAAGACCAAGGATTCACATAGGAAAAACACGACGGAAAACAGAAAGTGATCACCTTACCCTCCGGTCACGAATAGCATCGGAAAATATAAGACGTTAGACTGGACAAGCAATAACCACTGACGCGTTTCGCGAGGTTTGCTACTAATTCGAAGGCGGTATCGAATAACTGTAGGAATGGAGCGGCATGCTTGAGAAGAGCGGGAAAAATACCAAATATATAAGAACTACAACAAAGCCTCAGGTATAAGGGCACCTCCTCAGATCCTCAGAATATGGGAAGCCAGGCAGAGTTCCACCAAAAGATGGGTGAATCAAAAGCACGACAGGAAACCAAAACTAGAGACAGCAGAAATCTCGGCAAGAGCTAAAGAATACGCGACGCAATTCGCGAAACAAAACTGGGAAAACTTAGCGACTTGCTTAGGGGAACTCTAGGCACGACCAAAACTTGGAAACTCCTAAGAGCACTAATCGATCCGTCAAAACTCAAACCGGAAAACAATAAAGCTATCCAGAACTTCATCCAATCCATCGAGGGATTTTGCACCACCCTCCTAGAGAAGGCACGAGCAAAATGTTTAGGCGATCACGACCTCCCTTGAAAGCAAGGAAAGTATCGGGGAACCGAAAACCAGGGACACGGCAGCCTCTTAACTGTGGAAAAAGATTACGCGGCCGTAAGGACACGGACCAGAAACACTACAGCAGGAGCGGACAGAGTAGACAACGCCCTGATCCGCAACCTGAGTGACGATCTCATAGAAGAGTTTGTAAACATTCTTAAACACTGGGATTAGTTGTGCTAATCCAGGATATGCAGAGCCAAAGATGTCGGCGTTCACACGTTCATTGGCGTTGGCGTTGACAATGTTCTAGATGGCGATGGCTTTGAGGAAAGAAATGGCGCATAACTGGCTCTCTGGATATGCGGACGCCTCATTTGTGTTTTGATACATGTGGCGGTAGGGAGAGAGAGAGATGTGGCCTGAATGCATTACCGCCGACAGCGTTGCGGCCGACATGCGGCGCTGCACCAATAGCTGGGCCGCAGCGTTCAATTGGTGATCAAGCTATCGCAATCAACTATTAACGGAATGCCACCTCTCAGGGGGGCAGTGGGGCGCGCTGCCTATCCAGTGTGCTGGAACGGGATCAAAGCAGGCTTTGCAGTTGGACACCACTGTTATCCGCCGCGGTGGCTCAGTGGTTAAGACGCTCGGATACTGATCCGAAGTTCCCGGGCTCGAACCTCACCGCGGCGGCTGCGTTTTTATGGAGGCAAAATGCTAAGGCACCCGTGCGCTGTGCGATGTCTGTGCACGTTAAAGATCCCCAGGCGGTCGAAATTATTCCGGAGCACTCTACTACAGCACCTCTTTCTTCTTTCACTCCCTCCTTTCCCCTTCCCTTACGACGCGGTTCAGGCGCCCACCGAGATGTGATTCAGATACTGCGCCATTTCCTTTCCCCGAAAACCAATTTTATTTCCTATCCTCTCTTCCTGTCCCCTCACCTCTTTCATTTAATTTATCCATTCTGCCTGCTATCCTTTATTTCCGCTGCCCCAGCTCAGGTGGTTCAGTATCGATGGCAGATGTCGGGACTAGCAAAACTCTTTTCACTATAATTTTAATTAAAAAGCCACTACAACCACCATTTTCCTTACTGGCGCGGTTCGGGTGCCGGTCTCCACGGCAGGCGTCGCATCGATCACACCTAGCGTTGCGTTGAAGGCATCGAAGTGCACCAGCGTTTTATATATTAATAAATAATAATTGGATTTGGGGGAAAGGAAATTTCGCAGAATCTGTCTCATATATCGTTGCACACCTGAACCACGCCGCAAGGGAAGGGAGAAAGGAGGGAGTGAAAGAAGCAAGGAAGAAAGGGGTGCCGTAGTGGAGAACTCCGGAATAATTTCGACCACCTGGGGATCTTTACCCTGCACTGACATCGCACAGCGCACGGGCGCCTTAGCGTTTTGCCTCCATAAAAACGCAGCAGCCGCGGTCGGGTCCGAACCCGGGAACTCCGGATCAGTAGCCCAGCATTCTAACCACTGAGCCACCGCAGCAGAACCGATTCTGATGTCCGGCGCATGGGTTGGCTTGACTGGAGGTCAAGGTCAAAGTCGAGGTAGTTGGTGTAACAGCCGCTGGTATCGCTGCTGTAGCTGACTTCATGTGTCGCACATGACTACCAACAGTTTGGCTCATAATTTGACCTCTACCTATATTCCAGGTTGAAGTTGCAGCCACCGTGATCTCTACCTACATTCAAGGTCAAGCTTGCCGCCCCGCTGGCGACTAGGATAGCTGGCGTAGTAAACGTTTTCCTTCAAAACCAATTTTTCTTTTTTTTTTCATTTCAATGCTCTATTTCGCGTCAATGTGGCCATCCAGAATTTTTCTGCCCATTTTCTTCCGTACGTCAGGTTTGTAGTACGATGCAAGGACATCAGCCATTCACCTGATTTAATATCTGTTACGGGTCTCATTTGGACCCAAGATATAAACTTTTTTTGAAATGCGGCGTACTGCTAGAAGCTTGCTTCACTTGCGCCTCAGGTTGGCACGGTATTGCACTGCCTCCGGGATCGGGTTGGGGCATTATAGCGCGCATCTTTTCGTTCACTCGTTGCTCCCCTCTCCTTGAAGTATCCAAGTTTCTGCGCGTGGCAGCGATTGTGACTCAGCTTTAGCCAGTGGGGAGGCCTGTGCACGCTCATTTCATTATTCAGCAGCAGCAGCAGTAGGGACATCCGTGGGTGAACGTGCCTCCTTCCCGCAATTTTTTGCTTCAAAACAGATATATTCTTGCTTTTATAGTGGTTTGGTTCTTCTTTGACTTAATACCAAGGGGTAAAGAGAGAAGAGAATGATTATTCTGCATATTGACACAAAGTTTTGCTCACAGACATAAAGGTTGTAACGGACACATTAATTTGAAACTAGTGTGCTGTATACTTCCTTGAATAAGGTCAACAAATTCCTTCTATTTGACCGACTGGTCTCTATTTGCAGTAGCACTTCCTCAGTTCGGTACAAAGTCTGTGAGAGAGCTCTACATGTGTCGTGATTATAGCGTAGACGGAGATGTCGCACAAGCGTTGTTTAACCGCTTCCCTACCTTAGGAAAGTTGACCGCTTTTGGAAGGTTTTACTAGTTTGTTTTCCTGCAAGACTAATACAGTTTAAATTAAACGAAAACATTGTGGCTCCAATGCACGCTGTGTAAAGGTGGTTCGACAGCGGAGGTGTAAAACGACACCAAATTACACATTGCAGCGTCACTGGAAAATTCACACACGTGCCTCTAAAAAAAGTGAAACCAGAGACAAGTCAAATGTACCTATATTACCCTTTATTACTTCAGAACGTCAATCACGACTGCTCAATGATCACTATGATATAGCCTGAGATTTTCAGTTCTAACTGCAGAGATATTCTTTGCAAAGGTTAAATCAGTGCATGAACCATGAATGGTGGTTGGTTGAGTTGCATTTGTGAAAGTGTGTTCCCATTGTTCACATGCGCCTTATCATCGTTCGTGTGGTTTTGATGCTTGGTTTGTGTTGTTTCACAATGAAAACGATTACTGAGATGTTTGTTGTATGCAAGATTTCAAACCAGGTTTACCCATGAAGTATATTTTTTTCATTTTTAATGTTTTAATTTTTTTGTAACTTATATATACATTCCTGCATTTTTATATATATTTATTTTTAATATATATAGTTTAGTCCTGCTCTTTATGTTCAAATTTTTATATTATGACTGATTTATAATCAGTATGATATACGATTTCTATGCTCTTGGGTACTTTTCCACTAGAAGTAGCATTCAAGTTTAGCCTGGCGTTTTTTCTGACGACAGAGACGGCACGAAAATTTCCTTCGACGGTAGAGATATACAGCTTCGCTGTAAAAGAAAATAAAAGCGCCTTTTAGGAACATAGGTTTTAATAACGAATTTTGGGTTTCGCACCAAATTTTCTTCTGGTCAAACCGAAATTATAGAAGACAATTTGAAGGAAAGTTGTAACGGTACGCTTCTATTGAAAAGAAAAAGAAAATTAACTTTCTGAAATATTCAAAATCGTTCACATTTTTTTGGCCACTGCTCTTCAAAAAATATAGGTTCTTTAATACTATTCCTACAAAACAATAACTGGGAACATATATAGGCCCCGTGGAGCAGCCGCCTGTGGTCCAGGCTGGGCTCCGACAATACAAACCAATATCGCTCCTCCTGAATCACCTTCCAAAAAACAACGTCCCGCTCCACCGCCCGCGCCGACCAATGTCGACTCTAAATTGAAAGACGTCTCTGACCATAATTGAAAAAGAAAAAAAACTTCAAGACGACTTCTTGAGATTCCCCTCGAAACAAAATTCAGTACCCTTTTCGCTGACCTCGCAACGAAGTTAGAGGTGCGCATGGAACCATGCATAGAATTTTTCTTTCTTTACCTCTTGCGCAAGACGCGCATTGCAAACTTCTGTATCTTGACACTGTCATAGTACACACACGCATGCGATCAGAGCAGCTGTCCTTCAATGAAACTAGCTTTCTGCGTACTGCGCATTAATAGGACAACCAATTCCTTCAAGTGCTACGACGCCCGTGTGCTGTGTGATGTCAGTGCACGTTAACGATCCCCAGGTGGTCGAAATTATTCCGGAGCCCTCCACTACGGCACCTATTCTTCCTTTCTTCTTTCATTCCCTCCTTTATCCCTTCCCTTACGGCGCGGTTCAGGTGTCCAAAGATATATGAGACAGATACTGCGCCATTTCCTTTCCCCTAAAAAAACCAATTATTATAACGACAGCCTCCATTTTTAGTGTTTTAGAAACAAATTTTTATTAAAGGTTATGCTCAGAAGGGTGTGGCTCACAGAGAACAATATCGCAATTTCGCTTCAACAATTATTGCATTTTTCGGACTCAATTGTTTGTGTGTTTTACAAAAAGCATAGACCTTGCAAATGGTCTGCTGGAAAGCGCCAAATTTGACATAATTGGACGAACTACAGTAACTAAACACATAGCTGCTGCTCATTTCCTCCTGTGAACATAACTGAACACAGAAATTGTCCGTGAATGAAAACAAATTAGGAGTGGATTAGGTTAGCTATGACAGGATATACGTAGCAAGTGGTACATTTCCCTGGCAAGGCTTGTTGTGGTCACTGTATGTTTAGCAACGAGAGACATTTGGCTCCATCTCGGCGGCCTTTTACCGTCTATTACGCTCGGTAGTCCGTCATCTCCGTTTGCCAAGGCATTCCTCTCTCTCTTCAGGCGTCTCCGCTGCTCTCTTCGCCTTCTTACGCTAAATCGCTCTTTGTTGAGTAGCCAAGTGACAGGCGACAACCTCAGGGGCGGAAGAGTTAATCTTCTCTTGTCTATGCTGCCGTTTACCAGCGGCTGGACTCTCCATCAGTGCTTCCATATCAAACGTTGTGAAGAAGCCGCCCTGCTGCTGCTACTGTTGCTGATAGGAGGAAAGAAAAAGAAAGTGCACGGGCCTGCCTACTGGCTCAAGCCGAGCCACGCTCGCTGCTGGGTGCTGAAAGTGGGATAGTTAAAGGATAGGAGTGCAAAGATAGAAAGAAAAGCCGCGCGGTAATATGCCCAGGCTGATCACGGAGGCAGTGCAATACCGGGCGACCCGTGCCAGAGTGCTTCAAGCCAAGCACTGCGCCATATTCCAAAAGCAAATTTAATACCTTTGGTCCAAGGGCCCGAAGCAGATATTAAATCAGGTATCAGATATCATGGACACCGTAATCAGCCGCCTATTAGATCTCCGCCTTATATACGCGATGCTGCGCATGCCATTAGCGGTTCGGGTGATAGAGCGGCGTGCGGCGAGGCGGCAACGAAGCGCGCGGCGCACCTCTGGGGTCTCTCTGGTTATCATGGTAAAGGCCCATGCGCACAACTGCTCATCCGTGTGACGTTACGCACGGCTCCGACGGTGGAGCAGGCGCACGGCGGCGGCGGCCGCAACTACTCCTCCTCTCTGGTTGCCATGGCAGCGGCGCATGCGCACGACTATCTACTCACGGCGAAATGCTCGACTGGTAGTGCAGTGTAACTCTGTAGAGGAGGAGCCGAAATTTCGCTTTAAAAACTTGGTATGTGCCGGGATCACCTGATGATGGCTCGTATGTCGGACGAATATTTGCGCCGTGACGCCGAATTCGTATCATTTTTGCTCACGGGTTGCCCCACGTGGCACACAGGTGAAATGCGCTCCAATTCCGCTTCTGGAAGAGAGAGAGAGAAAAACTTTATTGTTGGAGAGGAAGTCGGGGCACGCCCCTGGGTCTCTGCTCGACCCCACTGCACTCAAGTGTTTATGTCCCTAAGGTCCATAACACTGGAAGCCCGGCCGGTGGCGAATGTCTGCACAGCCGGGTCCTCCGAGCGCAGCAGGGTCTCCCAACTGCGGCTCCATGGAGACGAATTCTCTCGCTTGTACCACAAGCTCTTGCACGCCGAATACGAGTGACTGAGGGGATTTTCACAGATCTGACGCTTCTGCTCGAAGGTGGGGTTGTATTATGGTGCACACTGTGGCTTCTTCTCCGGAGGCATTTGCGCCAACCTCTCATCGCTAATCACAGCAGTGTTTGCCGATCCAGCTTTTCTTCGCTTCGGCGCTTCACCTCGGGCACAGTGTTGCGGTGACAACGGCTTCTTGCTCTGAAGAGGGGCTTTCGGGGAGCGACAACAGTACTGGAAGGGCTAAGCTCTGTCGAGGAGACTCCTTACGTCCTATTCAATACTTATCAAAAGTAGGTGAAGTTAGTTGGCGAAGATAGTAGGTGAATGCCGCATTATTGTGTTAAGGTGTAGTATAGCGTGCACCACGGGGACAAAAGAATGCGTTTGCTCCGGAGAGTCCCGCTCATAACCTAAATCCAATGTTAAATCTTAAGACTACGAATGCAAGAAAAGAAAGGACTGAAGAGAGGGCTTGCTGGTAGCACATCTTTACAGAACAGCGTCGTGCAGAACAGCGTAGGACGTCATACCCCTTCTTTGTCCGTGTTTTTGCAGCGCTGTTCTGTAAATAAGAAAAGCAAGACTGCTGTCACTTATGGCGATATCTAAGCCTCGCTATGCGTTTTTATTTCCTTTCAGAGCATCAGGTCTTATTGGCTCCTTCCTCAGTTTCGAGCTGTCGTTGGCGACAACTGCTGCACAACGTGCCTCAGCTGGCAGGTACGAAGTTGGAGAGGGGAAATCTTTCTGGTGGGAGTGAGAAGAGTATGAGTGCAAAGAGGGAGAGGTTGGTAGACAAACGTACGGGTGGCCTAGTGGCCTGAGCGTCCGCCACAGCTACGGGATGTGTTGGGTTCAAAGCCCATTTCCGTACAATAATGGGGAGAAAGATGGATGGAAACACTTTTATTAGAAAAAAGGAAAGAAAAAAATCTTCCAGGGTGGTCTCCTACAGGTCCAGGAGTCCACGGGCTCGTGCCTCACAAAAGGCCCAATCCAACAGCCATTTCTGGCCGGCGGGCTGAGCGGTCCGTAAAGCAGCCTACCAGAAAGAATGAGTGGGAATGGGGAGAAGTGTCTCCCGCCGCAGCGTCCGGATTTCTTAGGGGTGCGCGCTCGAGCACAAAGCTCGGTGCTCCTCTCCGGGGACAACCCAGTTTCGAACACCTCAGCCTGCAATGCTGGCTCGTGTTACAGTGTTCAAACGGGCGTTCAGTTTTGAAGTTCGCACGCTCTAGCTAGTGTGTCTAAGCAGAGGCAAATGTTAAATGTCACTGCTGTAAACCATCTTTTGAAAGACATTCGCTAAAGAGTACTGCTGCAAACCTCAGCGAGTCTGGATTCACGATCGGCTGTCCTGCTTTGCGAGAACAATACCTAACATGGTAATGAACATTGTTTTTCTTTCACACCGCAGTCAAAGCTAAAACATTCGGGTTACACGCCGGTAGTCATCCTTCCATTTCTTTTCTAATGATTTTCCTCTTGTCGATAGCATGGTGTGCCTATTCATTTCTTCAATGGAGCTTAATCTATGCAGAAATGTGTAAGATGAGTGAAGGATCACTTAAGTATTTCTATTGTCTTGTACTCCGCCTGAAGAACGTTTTTCGTACGCTTAATATTGAACCCGTTTTAAGGGCAAATTTTAGAGGCACGTTTTGTTTTGCAATTGGTAGTTACCCTGCCTATCCGGTTTCTGAAACAAAAGATAAATGTTAAACGATTTATTTGCTGATCTGCAGAAAATTAGAGACTCGGACTTTGCGTGATGTCTTGGTATTACTAGTTTTCCAAAAGGTTTATTAATGTTATAGAGCACCAACATTTTATTCCCTCAAAGAAATAAACCATAAACTATATTTTGTTTAACACGAGAATAAAAAAAAGTGTACATGAAATAACGACTTCAAGAGTGGAGTTTTAGTATCGTTTCAATAAGCTGCCAAGAATATTTTGCAACACTAATTTCTTTGCTCGTATCTGCTTATACAGACAAAAGCAAAAGGTTCTATCACCAAGATGCATAATATATATGATTAATCTTGCTCTCGTGATTTACGCTTCGAAAGTAGCACTGGGTGCTTCACATCAATTTCAGTTTTTGTTCTCGCTTTCAGTTTGTGCTTTTTCTTGCAGCAGAGTAATAAGCTAAACATCATGACATACTTCTCCAATTTTGAACGACATTACGAGGGCACGGCACCGTGAACGCCATGGAAATCTTACCGCTGCGGATTTTGCAGGCCGCGTTCCTATGTGGTTTCTGCTGTTTCCCGGATCCCGCTGCTTCATCGCCATCCGCTGCCGCTGAGCGACCTTCGCTCTCGCCTGCTTTTTGGCCATACGTAGTTGGCGACCGATTTTTCATCTGGCAACATGGATCTTCAGCTACTATCTCCGACATCGACGACGCATATAAGAGCAAGCCAGGAAACACCCACCTCGGGCACGGCACCGCGAACGCCATGGAAATTTTACCGCTGCGGATTTTGCAGGCCGCGTTCCTATGTGGTTCCTGCTGTTTCCCGGATCCCGCTGCTTCATCGCCATCCGCTGCCGCTGAGCGACCTTCGCTCTCGCCTGCTTTTTGGCCATACGTAGTTGGCGACCGATTTTTCATCTGGCAACATGGATCTTCAGCTACTATCTCCGACATCGACGACGCATATAAGAGCAAGCCCGGAAACACCCACCTCGGGCACGGCACCACGAACGCCATGGAAATCTTACCGCTGCGGATTTTGCAGGTTAGTTATTTGGAAGGCGCTGCCTGTGTGAAGAGCAGTGATTACTGTCTATTTACGGTATCGTGCCCTGGAGAGTGTATTGATGTACTGAAGCGTGTATTGTCTTTGCCTTCTCGCCTTTACCTATTTTTTATGGTATGCTGCTCTCACTGTCGGGTGACATCGAAAGCAATCCTGGGCCTATGAATGCAACTGAAAGAGAAACATTGGAAGCCCTCTTGCTGACTGTCCAAAGAATTGAAGCTGGCCAAGCTGTAATACTTAATGAAATCAAAGGTGTTAAAGAAAGGCAGGATGCTACCGATAAAGAAGTCAAGCAGCTGACGTTGAGAGTGGCAGCCCTCGAGGCAACGGCAACCTCACTTGATAGGCCTGATTCTCTTGTAACTGACAATGCCATACAAGCCATTTCTTCCCAGCTTTCTAGTATTTACTCAAGGTGTGATGATGCTGAAAATAGATTGCGCCGAAATAACTTGCTTTTCTTCGGCATCGACGATGTGGAAGACGAAAGCTGGGCAGATTCTGAAGGGAAAGTCATTGCATTTTGTTCAGAGCACCTAGATTTATCTATGACTGCTTCACAGTTTGAAAGGGTTAATAGATTAGGCAAATTCAAAACTGATAGGCACAGACAAATCATTGCCAAGATGACCTTCTTTAAAGACAAGCAGAACATCCTTTCAAATGGCCACAAATTGAAGGACTCCAGTTTTGCAATCCGTGAGGATTTTTCCGCTACAACTCGTGAGGCTAGAAGCAAGTTGACCAAATTTGCAAAGTCACAATCCAAGTCTTATAAACTTGCATTTGATAAACTTAGAATGGACAAACAAACATATGCGTATGACCGAGCCACTGATTCGGTCATATTAGTATCACCATAGCTAGGCAATGCACCTAGATTGCGTGATTGTCCTCAGTCCACGTCATGCCCCAGGCTCCGACGCTGTCCCTTTCATTTTCTAATATCCGAAGCTTGATGCCTAAACGTGATCATCTCTGCTCTTTTCTGCAAGACAGTGAATCTGATATAGTTGCTTTAACTGAAACTTGGTTGCACGCCGGTATCAAAGACAATGAAATCTTTCCAGACGCCCATGCTTACAATATCTACAGACATGACCGTGCAGATAAAAGAGGGGGTGGGGTGCTTCTTGGTATTAAAAAAACGTTACCATCCACTGCTATCAATTCTAACTCAGACCTCGAAATAGTTTGGGCTGCCTGCAAAACTATATCTTCGAATTTACTTTTTGGAGTGTGTTACCGTCCGCCCGATTGTACGACTTCTTTCATTCATGATCTTCGGTCTAGCATTGCTGCCGCTGTCGAACACAGTTCACCTAGCAACCTCTACTTGTTGGGTGATTTTAATTTTCCTGAAATAGATTGGCCTTCTTTGTCTTCAACTAGTCATGCTGCAACAGAATTCATCAACCTAACACTAGATTTCAATTTATTTCAAGTGATTAGCCAGAATACGCGTGGTTCTAATATTCTTGATTTAGCTCTATCCACTGCTCCCGATACCATAGGGCCGGTTATGTATCTTGACGGATTTAGCGATCATAAGATGTTGCAGTTTGATATTCTAGTTCCGAGCTTGTTTGCAGGTATTACAACTAAAAAAATTAGAGATTATAGTAAAGCACGATATGATGAAATTAACACGGAACTTGCCTCATTTTTCAATGATGTGTTTTTCCCGCTAAGAAACGAACGATCTACCGAAGAAAACTGGTTGCTCTTCAAACACAAACTATCTGCACTGATAGAGAAACATGTTCCTCTAATTACAATAGCTAATGACATAAAAAATCCATGGTTCAACAAGACCCTCCGTCGATTACGGAATAAAAAGAAGCGCCTATACAGAAAAGCTAGATCTGCTCCTTCTTCAACCTCGTTGGAAAGATATAAACTGTGTTTGAAAGCGTACTGTTCTGCTGTTACCGCTGCCAAAAACAAATACTTCACTCATGATCTGACGTCACTTTTGCATACTAATCCTAAGAAGTTTTGGCAGACTATATCTCCCGAAAGTAAACATGACCTCATACAACTACACAATACTGATGACTTGCCGCTAGCTGACACTGAATGTCCAACCGCGTTCAACAGATTTTTTGCATCAGTGTTTACTAAGGAAGATTATTCCAGTATACCAATTGTTCTCGAGTCTGACTACCCATTCATGGAGCCCATCACCATTAGTGCCGAGGGTATCGTATCACTAATTAAAAATCTAAAGTTATCATCATCTGCCGGAGTGGACAACATTAACTCGAAGATACTTAAAAACACCATTTCAATTTCCAGCCAGATTTTGTGTCATATATTTCAGCAATCATTATCCTCCGGAGAACTGCCCACTGACTGGAAAAAAGCCAAAGTCATCCCTGTCTTGAAAACGGGTAACAAAAACTCTCCTGATAACTATTGGCCTATTTCGTTAACATGCATATGCTGTAAATTACTTGAGCATATTATCGCTTCTCACATTTACAACCATCTGGAACGAAATGACTTCTTCTTTTCAAATCAGCATGGTTTTAGGAAAGGCTACTCATGTGATACCCAGATATTTGAATTTACTACTGACCTGCATTTCAACATGGATGATAACCAGCAAACAGATTGCATTTTTTTAGATTTCTCAAAAGCATTTGACAGAGTTGCACATGGCCGGCTTTTTACAAAATTATCTACCCTTTCCCTTGATTCCCTCACATTATCTTGGCTTCGAAACTTTCTCTCATTACGTCAGCAATTCACAGTTGTCAACGGCTCTTCCTCGTCCCTATGTGACGTAACCTCAGGCGTACCACAGGGAAGCGTACTTGGACCCTTACTTTTTCTAATCTACATTAACGACCTTCCCACTAACATTTCATCCCGTTTACGACTTTTCGCAGACGACTGTGTTGTTTACCGTAAGATCGCTTCTGAGACTGACCACCTGACCCTTCAAAATGACCTTGACACTATTGTTGATTGGTGTCAAAACTGGCAAATGATTCTTAACCCTAATAAATGTAAATCAATGACTTTTAGCCGCAAGCATGTTGTTTCTAACTTCATATACTCTATAAATAATACCTCTCTATCAAGGGTTACGTCGTACAAATACCTTGGAATTCAGTTCACACCAAATCTTTCATGGTCTTCTCATATTTCTGCAGTCTGCAACAAAGCGTCGAGGACATTAGGTTTCATACGCCGGAACCTTCGAAACTCACCTAGCTCCATTCGAAAACTTGCATATTTTACATTTGTTCGCCCACAGCTGGAATTTATCTCACCTATATGGTCTCCCCATCAAAAATATCTCATAGATATGCTCGAGTCCATTCAAAGCAGAGCTGCCCGGTACATTTTTAGCAATTATAGTCCCCTCGCAAGTGTATCCCAGCTTAAATACCTTAATGACATACAGATACTTGAAATTCGTCGCTCCATTTCACTTCTGTGTTTATTCCATAAATATGTTCACACCCGTCCTTCGTTGTTACCTCTGGCATCACCTTTCCGCTCTTCACAACGCTTACACAATCAACTCAGCTTCAACCGGATATATAGGAAGACCCTGTCGTTTAATTCCTCTGCATTACCTAGAGCAATAAAACTCTGGAATGATCTTCCTGACAACATAATCTCTTTCATAGATCCTGGTGAGTTTAAAAAACATCTATGTATACATTTATTGCCATAGTGATGTTCGAAATGTACAACAGTTTCATTTGTTCTTAACGTTGTTTCGTGTCTGATGTTATTTTAACTCGGTTTTGTGTAAATTTCGTGTTCCTTTCTTGTATTTGACTTGTACCGCGTTCTTGCACCGATATTATGGTTTTTTTTTCCATCTGTATGTACATCTGTATTTGCCCCCCTCACCCAATGCTCTTCGGGGCCTGTGAGGTACTAATAAATAAAATAATAATAATAATATATGCTTGAAACTAGTCACTATTTTGGTCTTCCTTTTAAAGCTCTATTTTCAGGCTAGAAGGTTACGATTGACACAAATCCGGTACTTCAATCAGTATTCTTTTCAATTTCTGCAACAACAGTACCGTTTTGAAAGGGACATGAAGGAGGAAATTGAAATTAAATGTTTGATAGCGACAACGTACCTTCGCCAGGCAGTTGCAGCAGTTAATATGGTCATATTCTAAAACAGTCAAGTTTTTTGTTACATTGGTAACAGATGAAAGATGGCACATATCTGCTGTGCACAACAGAGCACACTCGCCGCGCATACAGAAGAAATGCAGTTTGAAGTACTGATGGAACAACGCAAAAGTTACAACGGCCAGGACAAAGTTAAAATGATTCAAGTTTTTTACTCAAAAACATGAGTTATTTATAAATACGCAACCAAATAAGAACAAGATAACGTTCGAAATCAAATGCGCACACATCTCAATGAACCCCAAAAAAGTAAAACCAGAAGGAAAAGAAAACAAAAATAAACAAAATGTACAGCTTGAACTACATGTTATTCTAAAGATGAAAAGTTTTCATCAGTCAAATCGAATTTTTCTATATCTCCCTTCCAATGTATAATTATTATTATAATCTATGATAAAGAAAAAGAGGAGGGCGCTACTTTTCCATTAATGGCATTTTCTTGAGAATAGACAGTCGTGCACCGATTAGGAATATGTTCGATGTTCGAATATCTTTTCACGAGAGAAAGAGCATTACAGTGGTATGCGCGATGTTTATTTTTTAAATATCCTTGCACAAGACTAACGGCATTAGATTTGCGTACGAATTTGCGCCTTCTCTAGTTTAAGGTCTTTGCCTACTTGAGAGCGAGTGGATTGAGTGACAAATTGTGACAGCGTTTTGCGTGTGTGTGTGTTATGCCTTTTTCCCTTCGCTCTTCCTCCTTTTAGTCCCCTAATCCCTCTTCCCCAGTGCAGGGTAGCTAACCGGAACCCCTTTCTGGTTAACATCCCTGCCTTTCCTATCTATCTATCTATCTATCTATCTATCTATCTATCTATCTATCTATCTATCTATCTATCTATCTATCTATCTATCTATCTATCTATCTATCTATCTATCTATCTATCTATCTATCTATCTATCTATCTATCTATCTATCTATCTATCTATCTATCTATCTATCTATCTATCTATCTATCTATCTATCTATCTATCTATCTATCTATCTATCTATCTATCTATCTATCTATCTATCTATCTATCTATCTATCTATCTATCTATCTATCTATCTATCTATCTATCTATCTATCTATCTATCTATCTATCTATCTATCTATCTATCTATCTATCTATCTATCTATCTATCTATCTATCTATCTATCTATCTATCTATCTATCTATCTATCTATCTATCTATCTATCTATCTATCTATCTATCTATCTATCTATCTATCTATCTATCTATCTATCTATCTATCTATCTATCTATCTATCTATCTATCTATCTATCTATCTATCTATCTATCTATCTATCTATCTATCTATCTATCTATCTATCTATCTATCTATCTATCTATCTATCTATCTATCTATCTATCTATCTATCTATCTATCTATCTATCTATCTATCTATCTATCTATCTATCTATCTATCTATCTATCTATCTATCTATCTATCTATCTATCTATCTATCTATCTATCTATCTATCTATCTATCTATCTATCTATCTATCTATCTATCTATCTATCTATCTATCTATCTATCTATCTATCTATCTATCTATCTATCTATCTATCTATCTATCTATCTATCTATCTATCTATCTATCTATCTATCTATCTATCTATCTATCTATCTATCTATCTATCTATCTATCTATCTATCTATCTATCTATCTATCTATCTATCTATCTATCTATCTATCTATCTATCTATCTATCTATCTATCTATCTATCTATCTATCTATCTATCTATCTATCTATCTATCTATCTATCTATCTATCTATCTATCTATCTATCTATCTATCTATCTATCTATCTATCTATCTATCTATCTATCTATCTATCTATCTATCTATCTATCTATCTATCTATCTATCTATCTATCTATCTATCTATCTATCTATCTATCTATCTATCTATCTATCTATCTATCTATCTATCTATCTATCTATCTATCTATCTATCTATCTATCTATCTATCTATCTATCTATCTATCTATCTATCTATCTATCTATCTATCTATCTATCTATCTATCTATCTATCTATCTATCTATCTATCTATCTATCTATCTATCTATCTATCTATCTATCTATCTATCTATCTATCTATCTATCTATCTATCTATCTATCTATCTATCTATCTATCTATCTATCTATCTATCTATCTATCTATCTATCTATCTATCTATCTATCTATCTATCTATCTATCTATCTATCTATCTATCTATCTATCTATCTATCTATCTATCTATCTATCTATCTATCTATCTATCTATCTATCTATCTATCTATCTATCTATCTATCTATCTATCTATCTATCTATCTATCTATCTATCTATCTATCTATCTATCTATCTATCTATCTATCTATCTATCTATCTATCTATCTATCTATCTATCTATCTATCTATCTATCTATCTATCTATCTATCTATCTATCTATCTATCTATCTATCTATCTATCTATCTATCTATCTATCTATCTATCTATCTATCTATCTATCTATCTATCTATCTATCTATCTATCTATCTATCTATCTATCTATCTATCTATCTATCTATCTATCTATCTATCTATCTATCTATCTATCTATCTATCTATCTATCTATCTATCTATCTATCT